>VZRZ01002702.1:779352-998589 GCA_013398175.1 Climacteris rufus | reverse complement strand
GGCAGGGGGATGGGGTGGTGGTGAGGTTTGGGTAAAATATTTGGAGCTATATTTTAAGTAGTAATTAAAAATATGAACTCATACATTTGGAGTCATTCTAATATTTAAATTATGTATATTTAAGACTAGTTTTTTGTACACAGTTTCTTAACTCCCTCTTGGCATTTTGTCTTTCTTCCCCTAGTTCTCCAAGTTCCATTACTGCATACAAATGGCAAGGCACAGCTGTGGTTATCAGATTTGGTTTCTTGTGCTATCTTGTTCCAGACAAAACATAAGAGAAAAGTTCCTTTGAGCATGTAAAGGATTGAAAGTTTCACTTTTATGTCAGTACCTACCTCATATCCATAGACTTAATTTGGAAGTTTTCACTAGAAAGAACAGCAAAGACATTATTTTTGCATTCTGAATAGAGTACTAGCACAGAACAGTTGTATATCCTGCATATGGTTAACTGAAGACTGTGAAGTCAGAATATATAAGAGCAGTAAAAAAAATCTTTAACCGGGTATTTGTCCTATAGCAGAAGTACATCTATTCCTTGACATTATGTCTATAATAGATAATTTCAAAAAGTGTGGTTCATTTTATCTATAAAGGGAAACAACACAAGTGTTCACATGTGGATAAATTGAAATCTAATCTAGATGGAATGCTGTAATATTATTTTGAAAGAGAATTATCACAACATTAGCTATTGATGTATTGGTGAAGATCTGTTTAAGGAAGTTGTAAGAATGTAATTTCATTTAGGTAAACTTTTTTTAACAGATAACTTATCTAACGAATCATATTTGAGATGTGAAAATATTTAGATATTTCGTTTATAATTTGGGGGCATTTTTTACTGTATTCATTTTTCAATTTCTAATATTTATGGTTTGCCAAAATACCTGTTTTCTTTAAAATTTATTCATTTTTCATTTCAAGTATCAGTAAAGGTCTCTTATTACTTACTAGAATACCAGAAAGCGCTGCTAAGGAAAGGAACATGCTACCTCAGGTACAGGAAGGTGATGTCAGTGGTGGAACCATGAGGAAGAAGACAGGATGGGTTTCACAGGACTTTATTGTAATTGTCACTTTCTCTGCGATCTCAAAAGGTATGTCTTTGTCCAAGTTACAGTCAGAGACGGATTTTTATTTTGAAGCCTTGTGGAAGTCCCAGAGAGAAATGATGTAGGAAATTTCTCTAGTGTGTGTTTGCTTGGCTTGTTGTTTACAGCCAGTTTCAGCTTACTCTCACATGCTGTAATCATACCACATCTCAGAAGAGTGGGATAGACAGAAGCACTCCAGAAACTTGTCTGTATTGTCCTTTAAAATTTAGATGTCCCGTGTTACCGGGATGCCTGTTATTACGGCTTATCCCGGCTTATCAGCCGAAGACGCAGAATTAATGAGAGCCGGAGTCCGAGCTGTGTTCAGAGCAAAGGGCGGAAAGGGGGGGAAACCCACCTTCGTTTAATTCTTATATACACTTTTAGAAATCACAGATCATTGGAGAAAGTTAACACTTCCGTCTCTAACTATATTGGTTACAAGAAGTGTCCGTCAAAGAGATCTGTGTCCATGGGAAAGGAATGTAAAAAGATAATTTTTGCAACAACATAGCTATGTTTACAGAAATCATCCTTGAGACTGTCTAACAGAGAAAACTAGCTATTTTACAGTGAAAAATGGGCAACAGTCCCGGATCTCAAAGGAAAGCGTCAATCTTCAACACTGAAACCCTTGTAATTCCCTCCCCTAAAATATCTGTCCCAACACCAAATACAAGGGGAACAAACATTGCACTTCATTCAAAGCCAACATTTTGAAGCAGATAACATTTAAATGATACCAAGAAGATGAAAGTTAACCTGAAGGTTGTATTTGCATCCATAACTAACATTTTGCCCAAACTTAAGACAATAACATATCATATGACAACAAAATGCTTATGTGAATTTGCATTTCTATCCAGAAACATGGATTGAAAATGGAAATATAAGAAAGGACTCATAGAGTTAGACCTGCAGAGGTTTGCTATTTTCTTCATTATTTTCTTATTAACTTTTCAGGAATGAGCTTATCCTGGAGCAGAGGTCACACAAATACCCTTAGAAACTGAACACAATGAAATGATCATGCCTGTGCAGTTGGGCAGATACTACAACACAGGTACTGTGCTGCTTAAGTAAATAGCAGAGATGTGCCTACATAGCCATGCCTCATGGCTCAGAATTCCTAGATAAAGTTTCAGAAAAAATATTTAAAAACTGCAAAAATGTTTTGCAAGCCATGAGGTGCCAGTAACTCATGGATTAGTTCTTGTATTCTCTTCTGTCTCCATCGAGAGCTCTCAACATGCTCTCAACAGTTTCTCATACGTGGAAGACTCAGTGACTTAGGTGTTTTAAACTTTAATTAAGTTTTAATGTGCTGAGGCATTTCCTGACTCATACAGCACTCAAAGAGTGATAGGTATTTAAGGCATGAAACAGTAAGACATGTTTATATTTGAAAACTGTACAGACAGAAGGATTTATTTAAAACAGAAGGTTAAAATTGCCTTTTTGTCCTTTTGTACTTTCACCTAATTTTTCTTCTTTTTTTTTTTTTTTTTGGTTGATTTTTTTTTGGGGGGTTTTTTGTTGTTGTTGTTGGTTGGGGGCTTTTTTGTTTTTTGGGTTTTTTTTTTTTTGTCTTGTATTTAGTGATTTATTATCTGCAGAGCACAATTACATTTAGATTGAAGTTCTGGGGTTTTGCTGCACATACAAAATAAGATAGTGAAGGTAGTTCTAGTGCTATCCAAAGACTCTCAAGTGTTTCTCAGCTGACTAGCTCCCACATCTATCCTCTCCTACTCCTATTCCAACCTCCATCTGTTATTTCCTGCTAACATTTTATTGAAAACTTTTCTATCTCTTGACTTGTATTGATTTACTTGGCTACTTTTTTGTTGCTTTAGGGAGTTTTGTTTTTTTTGTAGCATAAAAAGTTCTCTAACTAAACCTCCACTCTGTATTTTCCTTGACATGAAAATTAACCATTCATTTTAGACTTTGGTCTTCATTCCCTAATGATTCAAAATCTTATTTCCCACTGGTGAATGGTTTGTAAACCTCATAAGGAGAGAAAGATTATGAGACTGTAGTACAAAAAGAAGAATATAGTACTTAATGAAGGCTTTAAAATATATATATATAAGGCAAAAAATGGTTAGGTTTTTCCTTTAAAAATCATGTCCCTTTAGATATTTTCTTAATTAAAATGTTTAAATCAGTGATATATCTTCAATCTTTAGTCATATTTTCAATAGAAATATAACGCTTTGAGGAATGTGTTCAGACCTTTGTGTATATGGAGGACATCATGAAGGAAAATATCTTTAACACAAGTAATGTTTGGGTTTGTTTTTTTTGGTAGGGATGGGTCTGTTTAATTACATTAGTTCATACGTAATCGTATCATCACTGAAGTTCATTAAGGGTCTGTCAGTTTTCACATCAACGAGAAGCTTTCAGAAATGTGTCCAGAACTTTAATCTTATTCTTCACAACTTATATGTATAATAGGATGCTTACTTTGGTTGCACCTCTCATTACAGCTCAGGACACAGGCTCAATAGAAAACAGTTATTCTCCCTATTAACTGAGAAATTGTTTGGGTGTAGAGGTGAGTGAGGGGAGAAGGAATAAAAGGCAATACTGAGTCAATACTATTGGTCATGAATGTGAAGTGATCTTAGATATCTACTGCCATGGGTGTTAAATGAGCCTGAAGTTCTCTGCAGATCTCCTGCTGCTCTACCTCTTTGTGCACGCCAGAAACCCCTATTCAAATGCACACGGTGTCTGAAGAGAGAGAGATAAGGTCAGGCTGCACAATCTCTCCACATGCTACTGAAACCTGATCTGCTGGGGAGAAGGAGATATCAAAGTGCATAAAGAGTAGAGCTGATAACATCCCTTCTGAAAATGAGGCTGACTAGATTATTTTCTTAATGAGATGGATGAATTTGAAAATTCCAGATTTGCTTCGGAGCTATATGTAGGAAACTAGAGTTTATGTTCAAGGCTATTGTTGCTGCTAATTATGAAAGCATGAGATTTGAAATTATCTGTAGCATTCTGGCCTATTCTACATTCCTATTTTTTATTCCACTTTTCTTTTAATCTGTGAAAGATAGGTAGTGAGTTTGAACATTTTACATCATTGCTTTCCATGCTGCAATAGATTCTACTAAAAAAAAAGAATTAAAAAATATAAATTCTTAACTTCTAGTTCTAATTCTGCTTTCTTAAGGAGGTAAACTAATACATGCCTCAACAACTGCTAAAAAATTAATTCAAAGAAATATCTAGATATCTATCACATTCCCTAGTATGATAGATGTCATTAAAAACACCTAAATTCAGCTAAATGCTCCAATTAGAAATGAGGGGTATTAGTATTCATTATTTAAATCTGTGCAGACATAAGGTGAATGCCTGTTTTATGAAAGTCATTGTAACTTTGTTGGAGTTTATGTTCCACTTACAATCTCTTATATTTCCTTTGTCACATGAGGAGATTTGTGGTAATACCGTGAAAAGCAATAGATGTAAGTCTGTTAATATTTCCTGTATTATTTGGTGCTTTATATGTATTGTAAAGATTAAAGGGCAAGAGGAAAATTAAAGGAGAATGCATAGCAGTGCCCATACAAATTGCATTTTGGTGTAATCATCATCAACGAGAAGTTATCTCAGTATAAATACAGTACATATTCACCAGATAAACAACCCTCTACATTTCAGCTACCAATGATGCTCCCAGGTGTATTCTCTCTACAGTTTTCTCAGTTTTGTCACCATGAAGCAGAAGTGTTTTCCCTGAAGCACAATTGCATTCTCATCTACATGATACTCTGTAAATAACACCAATGAACAATAGATGAAATTGTCACTTTATTTGCATTTTTTGCAAATATTTTGTACTTTAGAACAGTCCTCTTTTCAAAATCTCAATTTGTTGCGTATGTTTCTGTTATGAATACTACATAAAACACTGCAAATTCACAAAGATTGACTATTTCTTGCTAAACTAAGCAATGAGAGATATCCTAGAAAAGTTTTCAATTCATTTCAGGTAGAAATAGAACTCTCTTCTCTTGAAACGTTCCCATACAAAATGGAATTTTCATAGGCCAGGAAGTTGAGCTTGTACAAAATTCTTTGTGAGATTATAGTTCATAGATACTGCTGGAGAAATTTGGTGCTGTAGACCAATTTCAATATGAATTTTTGACTAAGGGAAGGGTACCTTCTTTGAGAAGGCATAGAGAAAGGTGAGAACTTTAGAGCAGCTTATCTCTTTCACAGCCATAATGACTACATCATTCATTTGCCCTGAAGAGCTTCTGATCTAAAGAGATGAGATGAACAAAAGAATGATAAGTGAACTGCAGAGGTTCATGCAGCAGGTCAGTGGCAGAGCTGCAGAGAGAATGCTAAGTGTCCATTAGCCCATCTAGCTTTGAAAGACCTTGTGTGCAAGTCATAAATGGAAAAAGGATGATGAGAGATCATTCTTGTACAGTAGATTTTAAGGTGTCACTGTATTTTTTTATATAATAAATGTAAACCATTAGGCTTCAGCTCACTAGGAAAAAAAGAAGCTGAAAGATGAACAGAACATGTCACAACTCGTTAAGGAAGTTATAAACTTTTCCTTCCTGAGAATTAAAGCCTTTCCAGATCTAAGCAGAGGAAAGAAAATAAAGTAAATGGCATTTAGATTCTTAAGGGAAAAAATACTTGAGTAGCTACTGCTGAAGTTATGTCCATTGATAACCTACATTTCAGCAGCACAAATCACTGCATCTCTGTAGTTCTGCTCTGATATCTGCTCCTTAGGACAGTTCTGCAGGTCAGTGATTATATCCTGTCTGCCATAAGTTTGTTTCAAGTCTGCTCAGGTTCCATAATGAAATGTTTCTTAGCTTACTTCATATGAGGACATTCTCTGAAATAAATATCCTCTGAGAACAGTTAAGGACTTGGTTTCTACACACACAAAAAAAGTCACACCTTTTTTTAAAGTTAGTGAAAGTAAAACTGATGCCTTTTTAAAATTTGTGTCTTGAAAAAAAATCCCACAGTAGCTAAATTGTCTCCACACTTCTATAGATAACAGAAGTGTAAGTACATTGAATTTAAGGTACTTATCCATGCTCTTTTCTGTCTGAGACAACATAAAACTGTATCTTACTTGACTCTGACTCAAACATGGTGTCTGCTGCATCTGAGCAGAGACTGGTGATAGAAAGTTTTAGTGCCCATAGCTGGTGTCTCCATTCTTCAGGGACAATTAGTGACTCTGAGTTTACTCATCCCAGGCTCTGTCAATGTCAGCCTCTGGAGTCTGGCTGTTACTAATTCTTGTTGCTCAGTGGAGAATTGGTGCAAGTCCTTTCAGGGTAAGGAAGAAAGAAATCAAAAAAGACATCTGTCTTTGCCTCTGGAAACCTCTGCCCTTTTTTTTTTTTTTGTGTCAACAGGAAAGCTTTTACCCGTCTCAAGAGATTGTAGGTTTTGCCTCTAGGTTGCAGAAAAGTCCTTTAAGAGTGTCTAAGGACGTTTGTTTCTAAAGCTTGCTGTCTTGCTGTCAAGTTGTCTCTGTCTAAGTTTGGATGTTCAGCTGGGTAGGAGTTTCCACAGTCAACTATTAAAGTAGAATAAATTTTAAAACTTATTTCTGTACCTTAATTCAGTATTCAATTAAAACCGTGCTGTTTCAAAGAGAGTCATGTGTATGAGTACTGGTGATTTCAGGTTTTGTACACAGCTACAGTTATTTTGGTACACAGCTATAAAACAGTTCACCTTGTGTTTTTGAACTAAATCTACCAGTCTGGAGTATCTGGCACCAGTCATCATCTGAAGATGCTCTTATGATATGGCCTTAGGATTTTCTGTGCACCATAATCTTATGTTCCTGTGTGCTCCTCCTATGTGTTGATGAATACTGTGACTTTCTCAGCAAGCTCTTTAATACCCAAACAAGATCGTCTGAAATGAGAGGCAACATTGTGTTTTGTAGTGGCACAACGTGACAAAGCTCAGCAGTGCAGTGGCACATGAAACTGCCAGGACAGGAGCCCTCCAAAAGTCCTAGAAGCTGAGTGATACAGCTCATACTAGCCAAGTGCTGGTCATGTCCAAGATATCTTCAGAGAAGAACCAAAGCCAGTGGCTGTTTGTTCCATCTTCCTGCTCTGTTCTGTCCATATGCAAACAGCTTTGCTTTGAGTATTACCCCAAAATTCAATCAGGCTGTATTAATTCCATCTTGTTCTGCATAAATTATTGTCAGATTACAACTTCTTTCAGAATTTCTTCATTCACTGGATGTTCTTCACATGTATGAAATATATCTGTCCTCCCAGCACCTTCCACTTGTCTAAATTCTGGATACAAGAGTACTCCTGGACTTTTATGTACTCTGGACATGTATACCAGTCTCACACTGGACTGAGAAAAATGGATTGAAAAGTCAAACACGCAGGCTGGAGATGGTAATACTCTGTCCTGGACCCTTATTTGAATGACTGTAAGTGCAGGAACTAAGTGGTTGTTATTATGCAAATACTATTCATTCTTAGCATAACCTTTGCCTCCTCATGAATTAATGGAACTCCATAAAACACATTTTAAAATGAATGCTAATTCAATCTTTGTGTGAATTGGATTATGGGGGTATATCATATTTCAAAAATAGCATGCAGTTATTAAAAAAAAGATTAATTGAAAACAGAGGCTATGTAAACCAAATATTGAGTACTGAATCAATATGATATCTGAAATATGAGTGGGTTTTCTGGCACGTAAAACTGCTATCTCCAAAAATGCATACCTAAAGTTATAGAAAATAACTTTCCAAGGTTGCACAATGACAGCTTTGCATGTCCTGTCTCCATGAAAAATCTTTTGAAAAGAACATTGCAAAGATTTTGCAAAAGCAGCTTTCTTGCTTTAGAAGAACCTTACCTACCTTGATGATCAGATACAAGTAGCAATCTGGTCAGCAAGACAACAAAACTTTCATCTACAAGATAAACAGACCTTTTTTTCTTCTTTTCCCCCACTCCTGTCCCCTTCCTCTTTTTCAATACATTTGTTTTTAAATGACAAAGCCAGACTCAGCCTACCAGTGTCCTCTTACCAAAATAAATTCCCTAAGTCATGGTGAATGTTTTCAGATCAAACTGTTGAACTTATGATAAAAAATGTTAGTTGTCATCAACAATCGGATGCTCCCTACAAAGAGACAAGAGAAGAAATGTCTGCAACTTGACACACGTTGTGTATAACAGATTTCTGCATGGCTTGAAAACCCTGTGCCCCTCCCTATCACAGCTCCAGAGTCCTGCTCTGAGCCAAGCCTAAACAGGCAAATAAGACACTATTTTTACAGTTCAGCAGGGCATATCTGGACAAAAGAAAATATTTTATGCAAATTTCTTAATTTTAAAGTATTCATTAAATAACATGGGAATTTCTATTGATACACTTTAAACACCATTATGCATTTTTACATGTAAAATTCTCATTGAAATATATTTCAATCTCATATGAGAAAATTTAATCAACTTATTTTTCCTTATTAAGTAAATATTTTTAATAGAATCATAGAACCATTTCTATTGGATATTCACAGAATTTGCTTTTACGAATATAAGTTTGGCAACAAATAGGCATACCTTAAATCAAAAAGTGAACACAGAAAACACAAATGCTTCTGAACTGGATCACATTGGATCTACCTTGGCCCATGCCTTCCTTTCCTGTTATATCATCACACTTTGCTGTTTGCTTTCCAATTTTGCTTTGAATGCAACAAAATTACTGAAAGAATCAAGCATAGAATAGACAAAATATCATTAGTGCAGTTCATGTTTTGACATTGTCAGTACTTCTGGACACAGTCTTCTAAACTACTACCAAAATACTGATTCAGTTACAAGGCCTCACTAATACATCTTAAAAATCTTGGGCACTGATCCCTAAAAGGGTTTTAGGGACTCACAGTGTTCTCCCCGGGCTGCTACAGCAGAGCTGATTTCCTTGTGTGAAGCCCAGGGAGCTGGACACAGCAGAGTGTGATGCACAACAATTTACGGCATTTACATGAAGAAGTCATTGACTAAGAAGGATATTTATAGTCCTTGGAGAAAAAACCAAAACACAGTCCAGCTCCTGGAAAAGTGCCTTAACTGCAAGGCTACGAAGTCCTTAATAATCTTTAACCCTAGGTTATGAACCATCTGCTGGGATCATTTTTCCCTCTTAGTCTCTGAATACTCTGATCCTCTTCCTGAAGGAGAAGTATTATCTTCCATATAGATGTGAGAAACAGAGAAAATAAATATACTGTCTAAGACTCCCTGTAAAATTTTGGTCAGTGAGGGAGACATGCCTTTGATTCATACCTTTTACCAGTCCAGGGCTTTCACCCTGATGCTGATTTTGCAACATCAGTTGCTCATACATGGAAGAGCAACGTTCTGGTTGCATCTACAAGTTGCCTTAGTGGGACAGCTGCACTTTTGAAGCAGCCAACCATTGCAGTAACGACACGAAAGAAGGAGACAGACACCTGTTGAGAGCAAGGAACAAACTGCGGGCCGGACCTCCACCCATCTTTATTTGATATGTGTCTTATAAACTACTGTGGATTGGAGGAGACAATGAGCCTCCTCTCAATTACACTGGTCAAAGAAAATGTCCATCAAACTTCTGTGCCCAGGAGAAAGGAATGCAAATAGCAAGATACTGTTACAATAACATGGCTATGTTTGCAGAGAATGTCTGAGAACCAGTTACAAAAGAATGATAACATCCAGAACTGCAAAACTCAGGGCAACAGCCAACCAACTGATTTTCAGAGTTCATTACCCATACTCACCTAGTGAAGACAGTCAAAATCTACAGGTTTGTATCTATTATTATTTTATTCTGAAAATGTCTTACATGTGCTTGTTGTTTTTACTAGGGTTTTATTTGAGGGTTTAGATGTTCTGATCTTTCCCTTTAGCAGCAACCATTGGGAACTGCTTTGTGCTAAGAAATACAGCTGAAATTGTCTATATTTGTATCATTTTACCATTAAAAAAATCACAGTTTTGATCTAAAACTCTGTATTTGTCTAAACAATTACAAATTATGATATTTGCTTTAAAAATTATTTTTTGTCTTAGAAATTCTGAAATTTACAGAAATATGGAAATTGATAGACTGTGCTAGTTTTATTATTCTCTTTAAAAATATCTTAAAATGATAATGCTGGGGATAAATGCTATTCAAATAGCATATCTTAGAAATAATAGCAATGAAATAAATACCTTGCAAAACAAAGAGTATCTCAAAAAATTAGCATGTCAAGAAGTATAAATAGCTTTATGGAATATAGAGGAATGGGTGATGTGGCCAAGTACAAAGTAGAAAGAAGAAATATCATCATAATAGGTTGTGTTGTTACTCCTTTTTAATAGGACAACAAGAAGTGATGGGGAGAAATATGACAAGAACAGGATACACAGAGGAGCAGGTGATACAAGAGATCATTTGAAGCAGAGTTCAAAAGGTATCAAACTGGGTAGATCAGAGGAAATGATTTGGAGTAAATGAGTATTCTACAATTGTCATATATTTGAAAATATTTGAAGTGCTGATTGAAAACTTTATACACCTTCCCACAATGCTGAAGCATATGGCAATAGCTCTTGCTTCACAATATGAATCCCCAAATAGTACAGAGCCTGAGCTAATTAGAACTAATTGCACAATATTCTATATTACCATAGTTGAACCAGTTAAGGATTCTTGCTTAGAATATTGAGTGATGGCTGTGGGAAAAGTTCAATATAGAAAATCCTTTTATAAAATAAGTATGTGTGTGTATATATATATGTGTGTGTGTGTATGTATATATATCTTTTGCAAATGTCACTGTTATGAACAGGCCTGTGACTCGTTTCTCATATCCACCTTTTCCACTTTTGCATCCATTTTTGTGAAAAGTTAGTTTACACTCCCAATAAAGTTTGTATGTTTTGTGATTAAATGAGCTATTCTTTTTCCAGCTTCTGTATAAATAGTGGTGGCTTTTTAAATCTCAGTAATTCATAGAGGTTTGATGGCCTATTTGTGCAATTCTTAGGCAAAATTTAAACTGAGATTAATGAGAATTTGCATGCAAAAATGCATAACGGTGTCTAAAGATGTATCAAGTAGTCCAAGAGTGGCCCAGCTATGCTATTGGGGTAGTACTGGCAAAAGGTCTCGCTGTTGATTTGACTGTCAGTTGCTGAAAGAAATGAGTTACCAAGAGCAGATAAAAGCATAATTAAGTTATTCTACAGCTCAGGAAAATATCCATCCAGGTTCCCTGCAGTGGGGTCTCTCTCACTTGTGTGGCCCCCAAGCACAGCAGAGATATTGTTTTGTGCTTCTTAATGCCATGACTGGGGTAGGGGCTCACTAGAACCAAAAGATTAGCTGGAGGTTGATTAGGTAAGACTATAAAGGGAGTTCTCAGTTCATTTTAAGGGCCAAGTATAAAGAACATGGTTGCCTAATGCATATAAATGTGATATATCATTGTCTTTTTTTAAGGTTGTCAGGTGTATATCTTCAGCTTGGGGGAAGATGATTTTATCTGCTTTTCTCCCTCAGATTTAAGACACATCTCTGTCATCAGTGTCTGATTCTACTGTATTGCTCAGCAGAACTGGACAACATAACCTGAGTACACCCTAAAAAGTCTTTGATTCCTTCAAGCAGTTACTAATGGAGTAAAAATCCATCTACTAACTGACTTGACCACATAGGGAGAAAACACATGCTTTCATTTGCAAACTGTGAGAAACTTTAAATAAATTTTAATTATATATTTTTCTTTTAATGAACATAAGTTTCCTCTGGATATCAATTAAAAACTTTTAATTTAATTGTCAACATTCATTTAAATTATGCACTTGGGGGTAAATTGGCAGAATTGTATTGTCTGGTTTTTTAAAAGTTATTTATAAATAGCTTAGAGCTGAATCAAATGTTAGGTTCATTAGTTTCATTTAAGTTATTTATGTCAATAAATTTGCACTAGAAACCAGATTCTTTACCCATTTGTAAGAGTATTCATATTCATGCTAATGAGGATACTTAGGAATGCTGAGGAGTTGGTGTAGCCACTCTTCTGCCACCCCTTTCCCCTTTTCCTGATAATATAAAGCTTTTACTGGACATCTGCTTGAATTATCTGACAGAAAATATTCTTTAGTTTTAATGCAATTACTTTTTCATTACCTCTTGTTTGTACCTTGTGCTCTTATATTGAAATTATCTGTAGACATACTTAGCAGATTTTATTTGAATGGCTCCTACTTTTATTAGAAATACCTCCTCATGCTCTGTGACAACAGGGAAAAATCAAATTATTTAATGAAATCATGCTTGGTTGAGATGCAATGTGGACAGAAAAGACTTTTCTGAGCATTATTGATTCAACTGTAACAGCACTGGCTGCATGCTGTCTCAGGCATTCTCCTTTACGTTGTAATTACCATCTTATTTAGAATCATTATTTGATATTTGAGCACCCACGTTTGTTTATCATAACAATATAAGAACATAAGAAGCAACTGCAATGAAAACAAATGCCTTGTGCAAGATAATAGTCCCCCTGCTCTTCCTTGCTTTTAGGAAGTTTGGTAAATTACATAAATAATACTTTATTGCCATGGATACAAGGAAGTTGAATAGATTTCAGTTGGTGCTGTATGAACCTTACTGTCTAGCACACTTCTAATTGCATAGGTTATAATCTCTAATGTACAAGATTTGAAAACTAATGTCATAATATAAACTAAGTTTATCATTTCTGTTCTCATTTCCTTCATATAACCATGACATTTAAAATTCAAATTTGCTTAGTAGAAGATAGAAAAGGTACAGTTAAGATTTGAATAAAATGGGGAAGAACAATATCTTGGTTTGCAGAACCTCATATGTATAAAGAAAGGTGATGAAAGGTGATGATTCTAAAGAGAAAAATATATAGATGAAAAAAGCCAGTAGCTCACTGATCAGAGCACAAGGCTACAGGACTGTTTGGGAATCCTGTCACCTTGCTGCCTATGATCATCTTGTCTAAAAAAGGCCCAAAGAGACAAACTGATTTTGTTGTACTAATGATAAATGAAAACAAATACTCAAAATTATGATGTTGTGAAAGACTTGTTCCATTTCTAGCTCTAGGTAGCTGTATGAAATTTTATAAAATTTGTATAATGCCCTCTTATTTCTTTAGCTACAAAGACACTGTTCTGTTTAAGAAATAGAATCTTAAATACTCGTTTTATTACCTTAAAACATTTGTTGTACCATAATTATGTTGGTATTATATCCTATTCCTTATTACATTCATAGAAGTCAAATAAGGCTATATATAGCATGATGTGTGACTGAGGTGACACAATGAAAATTATATAAATTCATAGATTGTTACTGAAACAGATCCTTTGTGATTCCATAACATAAACCTTCCTGTTTTAGGGATGGGACGGTGAAAGGGTATATTGTCAGACATATTTGGATCGTTTTTGTTTAGTCTTTTTACAAAATAGTAGCTAAAGTAGTGTTTACAAAATGCTAACTAACTTTTAGGACTATGGATTTAATGGCCTTACCTTGGTGTTGCCACAGACCTTCAATGGGGTAGGAGAATGCCTAAGTGGGGTTGTAGTTCTGAGGAAGTTTTGTGATATATAAGTACCTTTGTGTTCTGCTGTGTTCTTCAAGGCAGACATGGCTGCAGATTTCTGGGCTTTATTTCTACCGGAAGAGGAGGAGTGCTTGTATCTTTAAGATGTTTTTATTTATCATTTTGAAAATAGAGTTACCTTGTCTGTACAGCTTATCTTTCCCAAAATAAATGGCAAATCCTTTATGACTGTGTTCGAGTTGAGTTTAATTCATCAGGTCCAAAGGTATTTCCAGCTTTGTATATCACAAAGAACACAACAGCACCACTCTACAAACTATGACATGTGTGGAATATGCACAACAGCAAGAGAAAGTGACAGCAAATACCTCTGTTTTTTATGAGGCAGAAAGAGATAAAGTAACAATTTGTGTTTGTGGGGGTGTTTTTTTGTTTGTTTGTTTGTTTTTGGGTTTGTTTGGTTTGGTTTGGTTTGGGTCTTTTTTTAAACAAGCAATTTAAAGACTGTCAGTGTTGTCATTGCCATTTCAACATTGTACACACTGCTGCACTTGAAAATAGAGATTTGCCAGATGTTATGACTAATTAGGCAGACATGGGGATTGATAATATCTCAAGGGTTTTTTTAACAGACGATTGCATGCCTTTCTCTCCCAGTTTCCTCCATTCTTTTTCCTAACCTTTATTCTTCCAGGAGGGAAACAGTGCAAAATGTTGTATTTAGAAATCAGTCTTATGGATACCATGATCACTTGGTAGACACATGGATGTGATAATAACTTTACTTAATATTGTAGTTGAAGTATAGGAAAATTCCAGGTGAGTATTTTGTATAGAAACAATAAGCAAGTTAAAAAATGGATCTATTGTCAGTCTGATGGGTTCAATATAAAGACAGATAAAGCAAGAGAGATTTCAAGGAAGACAAATGTAAGACAGATTTTTGCATTTCCTAATATGAATACAGTCAGGTTCCTTCACTTGAGTTACTTGATTATCTATTTCCAATCTGTGTTTACTTTTACTGAGAAAACAGAGTAACTGTCAATAAAATTTGAGATAAAATAGGCTTTGATGATGTGGACTGATGTCCATTAAGTTATGAATCAAGATGTTGAACAGCAATATTTCAGTTGTTATTGAATACCCTAAGGGGAAATCGGATGCTTTATTGACCCAAATATTGTATTCAGCTCTTTCCTTGCTCTGCAAGGTAAACATCTTCACTGATAAAATGGGGATAAACATCTCATTTCTGTAATTCCTGTATCTATATAGATACACATATATGTACACACATACATATACATATGGAGAGAGTTACAGTACAGAATAATAATGTTTCCATAAAGCTGGGCTAATGTATGGGAAAAAATGGTAAATTTGTTCCTAATAATTCTTGACTACCTCACTCCTGCTTAATGAGAAGGATGTGAAATTGCCTCATCTAGCATCTTGTACAGTCTGCTGGCTGCTTCAAATACTCTTTCATATTTGAATACCCTCAGGCTGAGCACAACCTGGAACTCCGATTTTTGTTTGAGCAGATTTTTCTGTTCTGTTGTCCATAAAATGGTGATCCCATCAACAGCTTTATAAAATAAGCTGCATCTCTGCTTAGTGTGCTCTGAAAACGCAAGCCATTGGTCATTTGTTACACAGTCCTAAGCCAGGCAGCTTAGAACGTTAGATGCCTTTATCCATCCTACCTTCTGCTTTTCTCACCTGAATCCTAACCTTAAAGATTTATGTTTGTTCTTCCCAGTGGGATCTGATGGCTTAGGTTAATATGAATAGCTCTGAACTGACATCACAAAATAGTTTTTTAAAGTCTCACACCTTTTCTGGGCCATATTTGCATTTGGACTTCAAGTTTTGAGGCCAGAGATAACATTTGTCAGCTTTGCAGTTTACAGCAGGTAATTAAAATTCCGGAGAACACCTTCAATGTGACCTTCTCACCTTTCCTGCTCTCTCCTTTTTCTTCTTCTTCTTCTCCTGTTTAGTGATTTGAAGCAGCATTTGCTGAACAACTTTGTGTTTTTCCAGCTGATGGTAGCAGCACTGCCAGCTCTGCACAGCAAGTCCCAGCTCTGGCTGTAAATACTTTCTGAGCAAGTCAGTAATTAATGTTCCACTGATGACTGGTGGCATCTGTATGAGTTTATTATCATCTGTACTGAAACACAATGTACAAGGAAAACATGGGGGACTCTAAAGAAAAAGGCTAATAAATTTACATGAATTAGCATTAAATTTAATTTGCCACATGCCAACCAAACTGTGCAGCAGATCTAAATCCTTTAAAAGATATAGATTTCTCTGCTGCAGCTGCTTCCCAGGCCTGGCTGCTACACTTACTTCAAGACTTTGCTCTGTTTCTTAATTAAAACCAGTTTCCACACATGATGACTGATATATATGAATTATTGTTTTCTCAGAGAAAAACTTTATTTACTTTTATTATTTAAGAATATTTAAACCATAAATTTACCATACTTATAATTTAATGTGCAGAATAAATATGATCTATTACTGTCATTTTCTCTCTTGGCCAAAATTTGAAAGGGTACTGGAAAATTAACATTAATGAAATTATACTTTTCTTTTGTAGTATTTAGGTTAAAAATAAGACAGCATAGAAAATTGATAGTAACATTGAGAAAAACAGGACACTAACACCTGGTTACTCATTCTAGTAAAGAACCATAAGTTGACTCCTTCCATAATGGATTGTGTGGTGGCTTCTGGCACTCCCCCAAAAACACCAAGCATTGAAATGAATGAATGAGGTAATGTGTGTGTCACTCTTTTAACAACCATGGTGTCAAAAGAAAGAGTTCAAAATCAGAATACATGTAAAATATAAAGAACATAATGAAAACAAAAAAAAAATAGCAGCAAACAAAACTTTTTATCACAGAATTTTGTCATGATTTCACAGCTGAAAATATCTTTGCCCAGTTTTACAGAGAAGTGAATGTGAAATCAAAGGCCAAATATAGGTCTCATTAGAGTCCATGTTTCCACTAAACTCTTGAGTGTACTAGATGTCACAGAAAAAAAAAATACAATGTTTTCCTGGGAACTTGCAGGTCTTTTGATGAGACATTTTTCAGACAACTGTTTGGTTTAAGGCAAATAAAATCTTCCAAACTAATGCATACAAAATTGCAGCTTGTTAATAGATTTTTGAGGGATCTTTGGCTGATTAACTGAATCTAGTGAAAAGCTGAAAGGACTCTCAGAGGTGCAGAAAAATCTGATGATTTTAAACTTTGACTTAAAATCTTGGCAATTGCTGTGGTCCATGCATGGGGCAGTCACAGCTGACTCCCTCCAAGGAACAGGAAGCATATGCTCAGTGTAACTGAGGCGTCTGGTCCTTGGCATATACCGGTTTCTCTACAGCTACAGCTTCTTGAGGGCATCTGGGTCCCTAGATCTCAGATAAAAAGCTTTCTGGATGTCCTGTGTAGCAGGACACTCCTCATGTGTGGTTTAGAGGAGATACCATATTTAAGCAATTTTTCAGTGCCTATATTGGTTGTTACTTCTACTGTAGCTGGTTTAGTAGGTCAGAAAGAAAGAAAGAAAAAAGAAAACAACAACCAAACAAAGCATCAGTGATAATATTTTCAAATATAAACTAGGCTTTTATCATAGAAGCATACTGTTAGTGTATAATTCTGTAACCAGCATAGTTTGCTGTGGAAAAGTTTGCTTGCCAAGTTACTAATCTCATAGCAACAACGTCCTGGAAGAAAGGTGGCTAGTCCAGCTATGTTAAAATCAATGCAATAAGAAAATTTATTATTTGTCTTAATTCATCTGTCTTTCATGGCTTGTCAAAGTTTATGGGTAAAAATGAAATGGCAGGATGATGAGTACTTATATATGACAAAAGGAAGAAAGAGGTCTGAAGAAAGTGAGAGGTAGGCAACATTTTCCTCAGTCACAAGTGTCATCACAGCTTACATTGGAAAGGTGCAAACCAGCAGTGTTTAGTGAGCGCATTAAAATTGGATTTTCAATCTGAGAAATATGATCAAAAGAGTAGGAAATGCAATTAGTCATCCACTTTTGTTTCTAAGGATCTTTTATTTTACATAAGGGATTTCTAGTTTACTTATACTCTGTCCTTCCTTTCCTCCTTTTTTTTTTGTACTTTGTTTAAAAAACTGAGGATGAAAGAAAAGACTGGTTGAAAATGTGATTAGATTAATACATTCAAAAAAGTATATTTAATGTGACTGTGAGAAAAGAGCTTCTATCGTAACAAGAAAGCTTCAATACTGAGCAGCCAGGGCATCTGCGAAACAGTATTTTTTTTTTCTGAATAAAATATAACAAGCTGAATATTACATTTTTAATTAGAAGAAGAAACTAAAATGTGCTGTCAACTTTAAACAAGTATCTATGACAGAAAAAGTCTCTTGTACCATGACTTAGAATGTATCAAATATTTCACAGCAAAATAAAATACTCTGAAAATAATTGCTACCCTTTATTTTCATGTGTCTAAATGTACTTTAGTTTGTATGTACAGCTACTTTATCAAACAGCTTGGCAGGAAAACTGTTTACACCTTGCCTATGAGTTGCAGGTTCAAAGAAGCAATCTAGAGACTGGAAAGGAGCAATATCTGCTGCCTACATGTGTCCATCCTTTGCAGTCCAGGTTCTGACACCTCTATTGAAAAGAGATTTAACATTGTTCCAGAAGTAACATCTTTTTAGCATACAGACTGCTTTAATTCCTCACGGAAACTATAGTTTTTCATCTTAATTATATAGGGTAACTGTAATACTCTAAAACTGATAAATCAATGCTTCATGTTATCAGGTTGGCTCTACAGCAAAGCCTGACCCTACGTGCATGTTCAGTTCTTTAGTGTTTAGTTTCATCTGGTACAAGTAAACAGTGCTTTTTGTTTGGATCTTCTGACCTTTAAGAAGGATTAAATGTTTCACCTTAGTCTGTTCTGTTGTCATATCAAATAGTTTGCAGTAAATGGAAAGAAAGATTATTATACCTGAAGCTCTGCTGTGCATTCTGGAGTGGTTATTCTGAAAGGATATTGAGTCTCTCAGTCCATGCAAGACTCACCTAGTTTTTCTCTATAGCCTTCATCTACAAAACACAGTATCAACTGTCCAAGGGAAAACTTGAAGAGGATTTTGCTGCATCTCTGAGTTTCTGGATGGTTCAACTTGACAGCTTTTTCAGAATCAAACTGCACAACCCGTGGCACTGCTTTATCTGCAGTGCCAAGAATAGTATGGAGTCAGCACAAACCTGTAATCCATTCCCTGGCCTTCTGTCCCTCTTTCCTCCCTGGGAT
Organism: Climacteris rufus; assembly: GCA_013398175.1. Taxonomy (NCBI): domain Eukaryota; kingdom Metazoa; phylum Chordata; class Aves; order Passeriformes; family Climacteridae; genus Climacteris; species Climacteris rufus. Next base: position 979,493 of record VZRZ01002702.1, on the reverse strand, counting down.
ATGCCTAACAAGCAAGTAAAGAGGATCTGTTTTCAGAGGTGAATATTATATTGGTGCTTCTCAAAACTGAGGCTCTCATGTCACTTTTACCAGTGAAAATGCCTAAAGGTGTGCCTTTAGAATTCCAGTGTAGGCTTAAATTCTTACTGAAGTCTTACCACTAGTATTTAAATAGGGTTTTTTTTGGAGGTGGGTGTTTGGATGTAGTTCTGAAGTGGCTCAAGATGTACTCACCAGAGAAAAAAAACATGGCTGTTTTAAGAAAACAGTTGATGACATGATTGTATAGGATTAAACTAAACTAGCTTTATAACTATAACTTCAGCCACAACAGAATTGCCAATCACAGCTTGTATTTCTAGTGCACAGTTGGGCAAAACTATAAAAGTTTAGGGGAAGAAGTTGCTTCTTCCAAGTACTTTAACTAGTACTTTAAAATATATGCAGTCCCTAAGTGATAGTATAACTGTACTATTTTCAACAGCTTTAACAAAATATGATTTCTATTCTCCATCTCTATCATTATTAAACATTTTGCTGTCACTGTTCTGAGATTTTAGGTTTTGTGACATTTCTGTGAATGTTGATTCCAATGGCTTTTTGAGAATTGCAATTTTAACAACATGATATTCACGTTAAAGCAAATAAGAAAAGCCAAAAAAAGAAAGGTGCAAAACCAAATATTCTATGGATATTTTAACAGCAGAATGTCATAGTGTTTGTCATCCACCTTGATTCTCTATGAAGAATAATTTTGGAATTTTTTTTTTAATCACAATACATTTAATTCCAGTGTATCTTAAATCACTTTCCAAATGTACAATGCTTTACTGTTGCAGTATACTGCCTCCAGAGGAAAATGTCATCTGTTTGTCAGAAATCAAAGGCTCAAATGTATCCAGCTGTTACTGAATTAACTAAAGAAATTGTCTCTTTCATTTTCTGATGGTTACTGCAAAAGTTATCTGGCTAAAAGAGAACAGTTACCACAATTATTGGATAAGAGCTTTGAATAATTAAGAGTTACTTAATCTCAGGTACCTGTAGGGGGATATAGAAATCAAAGAGAGACTACAGGTGTGGGTTTGTTAAAGAGCACTGAGTCGAGCAACAGAAATACCTGAGCTATCTTTTAAAAACTTCTGAAGTGCATTAAGCAAGACTGGTTTAATGAAAGCTGTTTTGGATAATGCATGCAGGCATCAGCAAAAATTAATGAGGGTTTCTAAATGCAGTACAAAACTTTCTAACATCAAAAGTTTGTGGCATACAAAGATGAGTGTAAACTTAGTATAGCCTGGAGAATGAAAATCAGCATCTGACAACAGCACTGGAGAAAAAAAGGTCTATATCCATTCTGTTGCATACTATATATATGCATATATGTAGATATCTATATATATACACACTTATCTGTTAACTTGATGTGCTAATTCTACATGAATTTAGAAGCACAGTTGAAGAGAAGATTGCAGAAAACTGTGAGTAGAAAGAAGTTCTTTAGCAGAAGACATGCAAACATAAAATGGATCAAATGCTCAGTTTTGTTAAGTTGGTCATGTTCCTCTCATCCAAGGAAAAATAATGGTAAACACTCAGATAAAGTAGTGGTTACAGTTAAATGAAATTGTATAATTACTTTCAGAAATGTATTTTATTGCACAGAAAATGGGTCAAAGTAAGATGGATTTACTGCATTTATGGAATCTCTAAATCTGGGTAAAGCAACTTGGGGGACCTATTATATTGCCACTTAACCAGGCAAAAGGAGGATGATTAAGAAACACAGCAAAATATAAGTAAAACACTTTCTAAAAAGACTGAATTTGACTACTTAGAGATGTAGAGGAATTTTTTTAACAAAAAGATTCAGTAATAGCAAATAGCTAGGCTGAGAGGTGCTGCAGGAATCTAAACTAGAATTTGCAAGATTCAACATTTTCACAATTGATGGGGAAATTAATACTAAATGACATATAAATTACATTACAGTGAAATCTGTAGTGATGCCAGTTTGGTGAAATGGCAAGAACTGGAGTTCACAATCCCATGCACCTGTGCTGTGTGCCAGTGCTAACAAAGCCAGCAGGTGGGTGAAGGCAGTGCAGCTGTGACTGTCTGTGTGCCTTATCCTGGATAAGTGATACCTGCAGAAAGGGCTGCAGACATCCCAAGGTGTTTCATTGGCATGCTAGTGAGTAGAAATGGCTTTTCTTCAGTATCTTTTCTCTTTACTAATTACATTAGTTGTAATTGCATGCTGTTAGTGGCATTACTAACGATGTTAATGAGACAAACACACTGGACTTGCTCCTGCTAGATAAATTTTTAAAAGCTGTTAAAAAGTTGGAGTAGGTTTGAGGAAAGATCTATGCATTATTCAGTGGATAGTAGACATGTCTTAATGTGAGAGCTTTAGAGAACTCAGTCTGAAAAGATGTAGAGGCAATTTGATTATTCTGCACAAGTACTTTCTAGGAAAAAAGATAGATTCTGAAGAACACATAAATCCAATATAATAAGAGATTTAAACCCAAACAAAGAACATTTGTTTTTCCTGCCATATAGCTGTGCAGAGGTTCCCTCCAAACCCAATCTCCTTTCAGGAGGAGGGTATTCATGAGCCATGTTTTCCAACCATATCAAGAAATGACTGCTGTGGGATAATCAGTGGACTATGTTGTCTTTGAACAAACTGGTTGGGATTCTGGAGACATAGTGTACCCAGGAAAGGTGTCTTTTATCTTGACACAGATCAGGTAAACTGCTATGCCAGTTACCTTTTGAAAGATAGGCAGAAACTGTAAGATGTTTTAGGTTAATAAAAAAAGTCATATAAAAAATAGTGTTAAAATCACAGAGACATCTACTCTTTTGCTAACTAACACTCTATTCTGTTCTCTGGAAAATCATTGAACAATTTTAACTTCTTTCCCATCCATCAATTAAAATGCCAAAGGTATTTGCCTTTCTCTAAAGAATGTTTGTATTTAGTTGTAATTTTTAATATCTTGAAAAGCAAAATTGTAAAAATGTTGCAACCATTTAAAAGCATTTTTTCCTCAGATATCAACATCTTTTTTTCTAGTTTCATACATCAGCAGTTTTTTTATTTGATTATTCCATTATTGCACTGGAATGTATTACAATGAATTCTTCTCAGTTTGTGGAGTTACACTGGTAGGAATAAAAGAACCTTTTCCATTTATTTGACAAACTTGATAATTTTATAAAACTGATTTAGAGAACAGTTGAGGAGAACTGTTACTATGTCTTACGCTCTGGCAATGTTTATATTAGAATGACTTCTTATTATTTTATTAGCTGCAGTTTGTTTCAGTTCAGCTTGGGAAAATTGACTATGTTAGACTTGTAAATACTACTGGAACTTAGTGGCAATTGTTGCTTTGGTGCTTTTCCAAGATTAAGAAATTGTCTCAGTGTAATAAAGCCTGTAGAAATGATCACCCTGCTGAAAATGAAAACAATGTCTATTTAAAGAAGAAAGAATGAATTCTAAACAAATTATTTTATGAACAAGTTGCATACAAGAACTTAATGAACAGTATGTGTTGTATTACATAAATTTTAGTTATGATCTTTGATTTTTATAGTCTGTATTTTTGAGCTCTTTTTGAATTTCAATAACAATTAGATAAATTGCAGCCAGAACACCATAATAGAACAGTTAAAACCAGAATGAGAGTATTTTTCATATTATCCTTGTAAGCAGAGTCATGAAGAAATGTCACAATATTTTGCCTAAATACATTGCTAAATTAAAACTTGGTGTAACATAAAACTAGGAAAGATATGTAAACTTTATGTACTTTTTCTTGGACTCAAATAATAGTATTTCAACATAAAATTTATAGGGCTTCAGTCTGGGAAGCAAAGTCTTGATGCCTAAAAGGCTAGCCCAAAAACTGAGGCCAGGCAGGAGTAAGGGAATAAAAGGTGGGTATTTGTTCAAAAGGCCTTCAAAGGTACATTTAGGGCAGGCAAAGCCCCCTCCTTGGGGCATCACCCAAAATGTACGACGAGTCACGAGTTCTCCACACTTTTATAGACTTGGTCCATTCGCATATCAGCATAGATTTACCAATTAAAACTTTACAATTTCCCCCTAGCTTGCTCCACCCCCCCTCCCCCCCTTTAGAAGCTCGGGTCTGGGCAGCCCAAATGGCCTTGGTGAGTACAGAGTGCCAGTGTTATGTCTATAGAGAACAGCAACCAACGAGATATAAAGCATACACGCCAGACAATGCAGGATTTGAAAAATATAAGGGTTAAACCTAAGGCATCAGTCTAAGGCTGTCGTCCTTTTAATTTTCATCGTATTCTAAAATGTAACTCCAGAAAGAGGAAGGTTTTGTTTAGTGAAATCTTTACCTGCAGTAAAAATGACAGGGGAAAAAAAGAGAGGGATTGAGACAATGTTTGTTTCTTGGTGCATTTTTTTTGTTCACACCAAAGAGGAAAGGTAAGGCTCTGTTTAGGCAACAAAATAGCTTTTGGTGTAATTTAATTCAGTGATTGGGTCCTGCCTGGAAATTCTATTATTTTTGACCTTACCTCAGACATTCCATTTTTCTCAAAACCCTTAAACTAGAGCTTGCAATAAGTCTACTAGAACCAGTTTTATGCCCCAGTGGTACACAGAAAACTTGCCTTTACTTTCGTTCTATCTGTACAGAAGGCATTTCTTCAGCCAGGAGACAGGAGTTTCACTGCGGAAAATCACAAAGGAAGAGCAAATTAAGAATGCAGTTTATACACTGCATTAACTGCTAAATGTAAAGTTTTGTAGTAAAGATATTAGCCACTCTTTTCTTCTTCTGAATGGGAAAAAAATCTCTTATAAACTAGTTTGATTTATTCAATATTAATCAAAGAGATTTTTTGGTGTTTTTATTTTAATATGTGTATTATCTCTTCTGTCATTTTTCAATGAAGACACTAAATTAAACAACTTTTAAATTGATCTATACCCAATATGGAAAACAAAGCTATTATGAAAGAGAATCAGTACAGCATAAGGAAACCATAAGAACATACCAAATCACATGGTTGCAAATCAGAAATTGTAAAATATAATAATTCTCTTAAAAAATAATACAGAAAAACAATCAACCCCAACCTCCTAGTCTTAGATTTAGCCATAAATTTTTACCTATATATAGCAAAACAAAACAATAAAATATATCCAGATGAGGGTTTTTTTTTGATAAAGGATTGTTGGATTCATTTCTTTTTTGAGGTGAGGACAATGTAGAAAGAAAAGAGGGAGAGACAAATGTTTGTATATATCAAGTTAACTGATTTTTTTTAAAGGATATTTATTTTTCATGGTGATGTTTATGAACGCTTTATTTGCTTAATTAACAAATGCATATTAAAGTAGCCACTTTAATACAGTAGAGTACTAAAGTAAATACAGGAATAGTCTAATGGCACTATTCCAGTATCTGGTGAACAAAAATAATTTAATCAGTTGCTTCTCTGTTCAGAGAAGAAAAAATATTGTGTAGGCAATTCATCTGGTACTCTGACTCTCACATAGAGGATGAATTTTTTATCCCAGTTCATTTCCCTTAGGCCAAACAGGAACCTGCGTCTGATATTTTAAGAATGTGTCCTCGTGAGATGGCCACAGCCTGCAAGAGCATCTTTATTGGCCTCAAATCTTTCCCTCACTTTTTTCCTGAAAACTCTCCTCCTCTTTTGCTAACACTCCTGCAGTTAGAATATCCTTTCTGAGGTATTTCACTGGAAAATATTTAGTGGTATTTGAAAAAAGAAATGGAAATGTGGTCATGAGTAAAATAGTTAAAGAAGTTTTAATTTGCAGTAAGGGACAAAGGCCTGTTTTTAATTGCTATCTATTCTTATTTAATGTGTGAGATGAAACTCAAGATCCTTAGAAAGCATCCAGTCATAGACATGAAGCTTAAACAAAGACTCTTTTATCCTTTTAACTTGGGAATGTTCTGTCTCTATCCTTGCTTCCTTTACTACTCATGGTTAATTTTTACCTCAGTAAAATACAAATTAGGGCATTCCTTAGTGTCCTCTTTTCCAGAAGCAGCTGATTCCTTGACCGTCTCTTTACAGCCATTATGCCCAGACACACACCCACCCCAGCAGTTTGTGTGTTATGCTTCTATGATTCACCAACCCTGAGAAAATACAAGTCATTAATATTTTGCTAAAACAACTTTCCTACCCAGTGACTGGTTGGTGGTTTTGTTATTAAAAAATTATTAAAAAATAATGGGAATTTTGAATCCCTAGTAGGTTGTACTTAAAACACAATAAAGGCTTACCTCATTACTGAGTCTAATAATATTAGATGCAACTTAGCATGAATATAATCCAAAAGCTGCAATAGTAGAGTTTTGTAAGTAGGATCTTCATTATTGTTAATGCCAAATTGCTGACATTGCCTTGTATAATATATTGCCACTAAGTATCTAATAATTTTACAGACTTTTATTACAGTCAGCAGGACTTCATTCAGTAGGACATTAGGAAAATGTAGGAAACCAGAACATTAGAAACAAACCTTAAGCAGCACTGCAGGAGTTTTGTTTTGCTCTTACTGTGATGAGCTACCTTTGGGTAGAAATGAAAACCCCATAAAATCTTTTACTACTTATACCTATTAGAGAGGATATTTACTGTGCTGTGGTTCAGAACTTGTTAGTTTTGAACAAGTATGGATTCTAAGAAAGCCATGTCTTGCTGTTCTCCCTCTGCCTGCTTCTTCCCTCTCCTCCATTTCTGCTTCATTCTCTAAAACATGTCAATCATTAACACCAATTTTGCTCTTCAAAGGTTTATCTCACTGCTGAATCCTTACAAATGAACCATTAATGTGCAAGCACCAGGATCCTCCATTCCCACACAGTAGGCACTTCATCCCTGAAGCTTAGCTTTCCACCACTCTGATCCACACCGTTGGCAACCTCATGGCTCGGAAAAGCGATTTTTTCCCTTTTGAAGGTACTGTATACACTATGTGGCCCATCTATCAATGACTTTCTGGTTATTAATCGCTCATAAATGTTCATGAATTTGTGTTACTCTGATGAACCTCTTAACTTGCATACAAGCTATTAATTATTCATTTGTAAGTAATTATGCTGATGATTTCTGCATCCTCTATATCTGCTCATTATGTAAACTAACCATGTTAACAGTCCCTGTACTGATTTATACTTGAGATACAGCTCTCCCTGACAGCAGCTAAAGACTCTAAGATTAAATTATTTTTTTAAACAAAGTACAAATTATTGACAGATATTAGTTCTCGCCTTTGTAACAGACAAAATGAAAATCTTTGCTCATAAATATAACAAAAATATCATAGTTTCTGTACTTTCTTAAAAAAATAGATAATATTTGCCTTAGTTATAAAAAGGGAAGGTGAAGTATTAATTTTTTTTTTAATGGATTTGTGTCCTGAAGAAACATATTTAACTAGATGATTGGAGGGCAGGGAAATTTGGATGGGGTATTCTGGCAATATTTGGGTTGGGTCCCTAATGAAGGGTGCTTGGGGTCCCCGAGGAATATTTGAGGAAGGAGATGGGTTGAGGAATGCCACTCTGATTTGCAACACAGTGTTTTTCTAATCCCTTATTGATATTCAGTTTTGATAAGGTCAACACAAAATGATCTTGAGATTATGGCAATATCCACTGAGGTTAATAAAAGAGGTTTCTTTTAACCCTACGAAAGAAATTAAACTCTAAAAAAATTTTACATCTTTAGGAGAGAACAAGTGTTGCCCATTTTTCACTGTAAACTAGCTATTTTACAGTGAAAAATGGGCAACAAACAAGAACTTGTTTTTCTTGGAAGTAAAGGGTCATATGATAGAAGGACAATGCTCTACAGTCATTGTTTCATTGGAAATGTTGATTGCAGGATAAGTTTCAGGTTATAGACACAGAGAAAAAGAAAATATCCAAGGATGACTTATCAAAACCATGCTAAGTAAATTAATGATTTACTGAGATGATAAACTACTTGAGAAGCCAAAATTCATTGAGTTCTAAAAGGCATACAAAATATTTTCAAATGCCATGAGAATCAAAGAATTTTTTTCTTGGTTTGCTCCCTTTTGAAGGGGGATTGAAGAGGAGGCTAGAGAGAAGCTTACTTTATTCTTGCTTAAATTCTGCCAGTCTTGATCTACATTTATCTTCCTGGATTTCTATTCATACTGTACTATTGGGAACTGATATGGAAGGATAAAAGTTAAAAAAAAGAAAAACAAAAAAACAACAAAAAAAAAACCCCAAACAAATGTGTGGAAAAAAACCCTGCTTTTCTTGGATCTGAATCTCCTGAGAATTCCAACTCCTTTGCATGTAGACACTTCACAGCACTGGAGTCAGGGATGTCTGCTTGGTAAGGCTCTCAGGGACTGCAGAACAGCCTTCTAAGAACATTTCATAAAATAGGGAAAGCAATCAACCACAACCTGTTCTATTCTCCTTTTTATTGTGAAAAATTGTGTCAGACAGATGTCCTTTTGCTTAATAAATGCACAAAAGAAATTTAAGAAACCTTTCTTTGTCAACTGTATTATTTTTGTGTATACTAGATAGCAGGGGTTTTTGCCATTTCATGTGTAGTCTTTACTGAAGGACTGATGTGCTGCTTCACTGATAAATCTTCTCTGAGATAATCCTCTTTTAACTTGCAATTAGAATCTTGAATTAGGTCTTGTGGGTAGCTTGAAGGGTGCTTAAATCTTTGAGTTGATGTATAGAGGAGTTTAGTGGTTTGTAAATTATGTAATATGTCCACATTCTGTCTATTATCTCCATTTGCTCACTTTGGAAAAGAAACATATTAACTTGGAATATATTATTTTATTTTATGATAGAACTGCTTTTGAATACACTGATGTTACCACAGGAATAATAAATATTTACTAATGAATATGGGAGCATTGTCAATAATTTCTAGGTTAGTAATAGATTTAGACAGTTGCTGGACTATATGAATACATGTTCACAGCAGCTACCTAGCTGGTGTAATGCTTCCTGTACTTACTCTTTTTTACTAAAAAAGTGGGAAGCTGTTTTTGAAATTGTTATATATTTTTGTCAATGAGGATCATGAATACCATTTAAGCATTTAAAGCTCACATAGTCACTTTCCCAAAAGCAATCAATAGTGTAGGTTCATCAGAGACTTATTACCAGCCAACACAGCTCACCTATCAGAGTGCTCCTCCTTTCAACTGAGGTGCAGCTCTCTTATTAGTGACATGCATTAACCATCTTCATTTGGGATTTTGCATCAGTTGAGTAACTGTAGGATGATAGTTTATATAATGTGCAAGAAGCAAAATATTCAGCATAATTAATTAGAAATGAATAATCAATGTCTTCCATATACTTACAAGTTCATCCAGCTGTCACGTACTACAAATGCATGAGCATTTTAGAAATTTAACAGCCAAAGTGATAGGAGTACATGATAGTTCAATGCTATTTTTATACTTTTTGATCAAAATCCTACTGTCTACATCAGACTTCAAGCTCTAGTAAACTGTGGGGACTTTGCCTATGACTAGTCAAATATCCATCAGGAGCTGTAGTGTTAGGACAAGGAGTAAGGGGATCAAACAGAAACAAGGGAAATTTAAGTTAGATATATGGATAAAAGTCTTTACAGTGAGGGTGGTGAGGCACTGGCACAGGTTGCCCAGAGAAACTGTGGATGCCCCATCCCTGGAAGTGTCCAAGGCCAGGCTGGATGGGGTATTGTGCAACCTGTTCTAGTGGAAGGTGTCCCCACCATGAGATCATTTTATGATCCAGATTTGAATAACATCCTTTATGATAATTAGATATGCAAAGATAAAAGTAAATAAGGTCTAACTTCTGTAATAGTATAAAGAAGATGCTAGATCTTTGTGGTTTTTCTCACTGAAATTCATGTATATTTGGAATCAATTAGATAATTTCCTGTGAAAAAAAACACTAAGACCTATCCTGTTTTTACACATGTCTGAGGAGCCCTCTTGACTGATAAAAGTAGAGATTTTCCAGGGAATGCTAAGACTGAGGTGTTAATGTAAACAGATACTTGGAATATAGCTGATAAAATTTCTTGGGTGAACAAAAAGCCAGTGATCCCTCATTATTAGATATTTCAGCAAATACTTAGACAAGGCTTTTAAGTGAGTGTACTTCAGGAATAGTCTCAGTTTGAGGTCACACGTTTCTTGACTCAGAAAACATCTTACCACAAGGCATAAATCAGAGGACAAGATTCATTATTTTCCGTTCTACAGTTTCATTGAACTACTTGTTCGCTTTTCAGTTTTTTTAATCTTAAACCCTTTGTGGTTTAATTCTACATAGTCTAATATATTAGTCTATAATGGTAGTTTTGTTTTCCATTTATGAATGATTTACCTTATTTTAATTGACGTTTCTGGGCTTTTAAATTATTTCTGCATGTAACTCATTCTCAAAGGGTTTAATTTGGATCGGTGTAAAAATTTGATGAATGTACAGAGGAATGTGAAAGAGTAAAAACAAAGAGCTGGATACAAATCTTGCAACTCAGAAATGACTCCCCAAAGGGAGATTCTCTCAAGCAGATCAGTGTCTTTCTGTGTTGAAGTCAATGGAGCTACACTGGTTTACCCCTGCTAGGAATCTGGATACACACCATTAATACCTGATTGAAAGCCCATAGAAATAGTTTGCTTTTAGTATTGTAACTTTATGGCTGGAATAATCTGTTAGTATTTATGAGCCTCCTTCTTAATGAGTTCTGACATGTTTGTTAGGAAGCCTGTGATTGTACCTTGCCCAGTGTAAATCTCTGAGGAACAGAGATTTCTTTCCTGGGATGCTCTTACAGTATTGCACACTTTCGTGATTGTTGGATATAAATAGGCAACCCAGCTGTTGCAGTTGAGGCGAATATGTGAACATGTGAATCTGTTTACTGTTTGTTTGTTTTCTGAAACACAGACAGCTTTTGGCTTCTAATACTGGAAAATGATGTTTTTAATTGTGAAGCCCCTGTGAGAGACTAGAGAATCCCAATGCTTAAAAGAGTCTGGTAAAAGACATCCCCCAGTCATGCATTAGTAACAATATGTCTACTAGGTAATTTGCTCTTTTAACTATTTATCTACCTAGGAAATTTTTGGGGTCTGCCCTCAGGAACAGATTGAGTTATGTGCCTTGCACATATGCACAAGAAAGTTACCCTGAATTTTGGCTGAAATAGGTTTAAGAGCAGCAGAACTGCAGCATGAAAGTGGGTGAGGGATGATTTAGTGTATGCTTGGTAGTGACTTTGTTGGTTTTTATTACCTTAAATAAGAACATTTCACAATTTCTCTTATTCCTCTTCTGCAGACCTTGCTTAAGAAGCTCATGAGACCAATGATAATTTTATTATGACACTTCTGCATGTTCTATTTTTGTTTCATCTATTCTATTTAGGCATTGTACTTCCACTCCCAGTACAGTTAGGCCTGGGCAACAGTAAACAGTAAGCATTATGCCAGACAGAGAGAGCTTGAGGAAATACAGATGGCTCTTCATGCAGCTGGGGGTTTTTCTCTAATTTCAAAATTATCTGGTAATATATTTTATTTGCTAGGTGGTTTATCACTGAGATGCCTTATTCACATGAGATAGCTCTGAGAATACTTTCCAAATTTTTTTCTAAAGTAACAGGTACTTGATGAAATCATTACTAACACTTTTGGATGTTTACCAAAAACAAGGAAAAAATAATGCACCTTGCTGTATCTTGATATACAAGATGAAGTGTTTTCATCTCAGCTCATCAACATGTAATGGCTATCTGTTGCTCAAAAAAAAAAAAAAAAGAAACTGAGATAACTTGGTGGATCCCAATAAGCACATCTCATAAGTTGATGTGGAAAGGATGATTTCTTATTTATATTCTGATTATTTTTCCCTTATTTAATGCCATTCCTTGTTTAAATTTACAGCTAACAGTGCCATCAGCACGCACTCAAATTGGTAAACACAGCTGACAAATAAAAAAATAGAACAATTAGAAGTTTTTTCTTGTTTTACTTGGGCATTAGCAAAAACTTGTAATTACTGCAGTGTTAATGACCTTGAAATTTCATTTTTCCTCTAAATTCAACATGACAAAATATATTGAATACTGCCATTCTTAAGGTTAAGTCTAACCAAGTTAGAGTAATAAAAATGAGAAAAAAGTAACTCTTAAATATAGAGGAAAAGTAAGCATTGTGGTTCTCAGTCTCTCTCTCCTAGTGCTGGAGATATTTTGCTTGATTTCATTAGTATTCCTTTAAGCCCTTTTATTTTCTTCCATGCATGCATTCCATTGCTCTTTGCCTCAAGGTGTCTAACACCTGCATCAGCAACCATGAGAGTTTTTGAGTGATGCATTTTATGTAAAACTATTAAATAGCATGTTTATAAAACTTGGAAAGAAATTTCTTGTTTGCTCATCCAGAGCTGAATATACTGATGTGCATAACTTCTGACATTTCTGAGCTCTTTCAATGATTTGGTATCCTAATTAATTATTTTTAAAACAGAAATTTCATACAATTTCTCATACAATATAGTTTATACTTTTAGAAGAAATAAAAATTCCAAAATCCCAGATCAGAGCATTTGCATTAAATTTACTTGCTGAGGTAACGAACATCAATAGTGCTCAGCTCCCACTTAAAATCCAAATTAAAATTATTAGGTTCCAGGGAACCTCAGTGACTTTGAGACAGCTGGAAGATGTTTTTTCTAGTTGTTAGGGAGCTGAGAAGGTCTGTGTCCATGGCAGCATTGCCAAAGTTTGTGGTGAATTGGTTTGTTGAAGGCTGGTATGTCCCAATTTCATGGCAAGCTGCTTTGCTGTCTGGTCATGAAGTGAAAAACAAAGTGCACACTGAAATGGAAGCTGTTAGGAAAGTAGGGATATCTTCCTGAAACATAAAATTATTTCCTTAGAGATAAATTTTTTGAGTCAAATTTTATTGCCACATTTGACAACTATTGAGAAAGAATCCTCATCTGTTTTAACTCAAGCTTATGGGTGCAGTGCCTACAAGGGAATTTGAGAATCACTTAGGCATTTATTGTGCATTCCTTTGGCCGTATAGTATCTGGTATTGGCAACAAGTTGCATTTGTGGGGCTATGCGTGGCAACATCAATTGTCAATAGAAAGTAGAATATCCTTTATGAGTAGTTTTCTAATATTTCTGATACTTAGTACCTACAAAACCCTACCTCACTCTGAAGCTGGGAGGATAAATAGCATTGCACGCTGGTGCTCAGATACTGAGAAGATAAGAGCTATATCAAAGCTGTAAACTTAAATGGACTGGATATCCTTTGGGATATCCTTTGGCATAACCAGAGGGTTTCTCTGGGGTTTTCTGTGTGCTCCCAGTAGGCGGGTTCTAAACCTCTGATTTAGCTAGACCACTTTTTATACAGGATTAAGTAAACTGCTGGAATGAACACTGAGTGATCTTCAATGTGAGCACTAAAGCAGGTGAATACTGAAATCATATTTACCTCTCTGTTGTTCATGGTCAATCCACCGATTCACAGGTTGCACCAGAGAGAGGACTTCTGAACCCTACAGAGTTTGCTACAATCGCATTTGCTTAAATCTTTTTTGCATCTCTGTCATAAGCTGATAATGGAGACATCCATTAACGTGGATACATCAATAGAGTTCATGACTGCAATATTCTTTCTCCTAAAGGGAGCAGAGATTGAAATCAGCCATCTAATTCCACAGATTCACACACTGCTGAGTCACAAGCCAGGAGCAGTGACTTTTTAAAATATGCTTTTTTAAAATTCAGTGTGACTACTTTATGACCCTAAAAATGTCAGCACAAAGTATCTTAGCATTGTTTTTTATTTGAAAATACAGTCACCTTAATGCTATGTGTATTTACTGCCTGTGGCTTTTAAATATAATTCGAGCTTTTAGATAGAAACCTATGTCTTTTGAGATTTGGAGAATATATGCAATATCTACTTTATATGTTTAATGTCTCCCTCCCTTCCCTCCTTCTCAAAGCAGTCAGTCTTTGGATAGCTAAGTTATTTTAAGAAAGCTATGAAAGATTACTTCTATTTTTCTGGAAAATTACCTTATTATAACACTTCAGATATTTATAAAACTACCGTATTAAAAAGAAAAAAGTATATATATTCCTTATAGTCAGCAGGAACTGCAAAAAAGATATATGTGTTGTAAAACTCACTATAGATATGAGAATAAACACCCAGAATAAAGGCGTGAGCTTACTAGAGAAATATAAATGATACAGATAATATTCTGCAGAGATCAACAAAATCCCAAATCTGATAAATTTTGTATTAGAAGAAAGATTAAGGCAACAAAGGGCAAGAGTACACTGAAAAATCGTTTCTTACACTTAAAGTAGTTGAAGAGTTTCACAAACACTGAATGAAACGGTGAGTGACTTTCAAGTGTCACAAGTGGGACTGAGCTCTTAAGAAGGCTGGGGTAGAGGGCATGTACAAAAAGTTCTTCTCTTTTTAATGATCTTAGCATTCACCATCTATTTTATACCTCAGAAAATAAAAGAAAAATTTTCCTACATGTTTTTTTCTAACATTGTCAGAGAACACCTGTAGCACTGCTCCTGAACCTAGCTCCTCAATGGAATAATTTCCCACAGGCATGGATCTTGTTTTATCACTGTTGCAGTCATTTCATGTTTTCCAATAGGTGCTTTTACTCATATGTCAGATCTACATTATTTAGGTTTAAAAAAGTACTCTGAGACTGAAGTTTCTTTTCCTTTAAATGAAACGGGGGACTTTTTTCCTTTCCAAATTTTCCACCCAGAAAAGGCCTGAAAATAAATATCTTCCCAAATTTTTCCTAATTAATTTCACTTCTGCCATGAACAAGGGTGCAATAATGAGAGCCAAGCTCTTCAGAGCAGTACCTCAAACAGAGGAAACATTATGCATTTGTTTTTGTATATACATGTGCATTACTTAAGTCACCCTAGAGTACCAATTCTCTTTGAATTAGGGTGATTTTAGCCTTTTAAGCCTCTCTTAAAAGCAAGTAGAAAAAAAATATTTTGATTAGCAATCTGGGTTTGTTAGAAATTTCAGGCTGTCCTTCTCTGCATAATTCTGATTAGAGGGAACACTGTGGTGAACCCTCATCCTCTCTGCAGTGGGGTGGGAAGAAGAGCAGAGACACTTGCATTTTTGGTTTTGTGGGGAAGAAGAAATCACTCACATAGCTGAAAATAAAGCCCAACACTGAAAGTTTTAAAATACTCATGGGATATAAAGGCCTGCAGAATTTGATGTGGGCTTTACTTCATTAGGATTTCCCTTCCTAACAAGTATTAATTTCTTTAGATTAACCTAAATACAGGATAAATACTTAATACACTAAAGGATGAAATCAAGGTTAATTAAAACATCCAAGTCTTTGATTACAAAAGTGATAATTACAGTAGAATAAAGAGCAAAATAACACTATTGAATGGTTCCTTATTAGGTATTCTCAACCTTTTCTATTAGATCCTCAAGGAGTTTTTAATACCCTCTTTGTCTCTTTATTCTTATACTCTTTGTGCCCTAGAAGGACAGAGAGAAAAGAAGTAAATGAAAACTGAGAGGAGAAAAAAGAGACAAAAACTTGTTACATCTATGCAAAATACCTGTCTTTCTGTAGCCTGCTTTTATCCTGATATATTTTTTTTATTTCCTGTTCTTTTGAGACACACAAACATTTCCTGTTTACAAGAATTTGGTATTATAACTGTAGGTAGAAAAGCAAAGACAACAGACACTGATATATTAGTGTTATGTAGAATTTTGCTTCAAAGGCTGAAATGGGGGGGAGAACCAAAAGTTTTACCGGGACTAGGAGGTAAAGGTCCTGGTATAGCTAATAGAGCCTGTGCTGTCAGCTGCAACTGTGACTTCCCAGGAAAAGAGCTGTAACTGAGAAAGTCATATCGCTTTTTATCTTCCACTTTTTTATTCTTTTTCTCCCTTTATGTGTACTCTGTCTTATAAGACTGGACTACACTGCCGCAATAGGAGTAAAAGTACTGCCTGAAATACATTTCCTTCTTTTCTCAGCAAGGACACTTCAAATTCTTGAGAATAATAGCTGAAAGGAAGGAGGAACAGGAAAGATTATTAAAATGGAGATGTACTTAAGGTGGTTTTGAGGAGGTTCCCTGGGTGGCACTGTTTCGTATTGTCAAATACATTTTTTCATCGTGAATGATGTGCTCCCTGTTGGAGGGCTGCCTTGGTGACTTCCAGATTCAGGTTTTCTGAGGTGGGTATGGCTGGCAGGGCTGAATGTGCCCTTTGCCCAGGCCATCCAGCTCCCAGGGAAGGGATGCTGCCAACTGCTCCGCTTTGCCTGTGAGGGGCCTCAGTGTCTGCCTGCTCAATAGCTTCAGGTGAAAGACCTGTGCAAGTAAGCAAGGGATAACAGCATCTTGAATGCCATGCATCTCCTTCTATGATCATGGCTTTAGATGACAGGCATGGCTGCTTTTACACAGTCAGCTTTGCTGGGATGTTTAATCTACATAACATCATCATGATCAACAGTGCTGTCTTGAGTCAGAGCAACCCATATTAAGCAGGCTGGGATCAATAGCCTGAAACAGGGAGTATTCATCACACCATGTCTTGAAATGGACCCCCAGAGGTGTGCCAAGGACACTCCCTTCCCAGTTTAGATGAGGACACAGACACTGTTTATGGCTGGAGGAGTGAAGAAGGGGTGTGCTGAGGATGGGGTAGCCACTGACTCCCAGCCTTGTGGAGGGGACGGAGATGCAGCAGGGCCCTGGGTGGTTCCTGCTGATACATTTATATCTAGGTGCCTGAAAGAGGTGGGGTCTGTGGGATGCCATCTGGGAAAGGTCAAAAGCATCACCTATATGTTGCCACCTCAGTGTGCCTTTGCAGACAGACCTGCAAGACAGGCAGATTGTGCTGGGTGTTGTCCTTGGAAGATGAACATAGCCTCGACGCCTGGGGGAATCTGGTCAGTGGCTTCTGCTACTGCCCCCACCCTGTCTCACTCAGCCGAGAAGCTGTGGGCTCAACCACCTACTAGTCATGGGGCTGCCTGGATTCTGGGGCTGGCATGCTGTGGGTGTCCTGCAGAGCTCCCAGAGCACCTCAGGGAAGCCCAAAATTTTGGTACAGGGAGCGCAGGTTGAGATCACAGAATCACAAAATGGTTGGTTTCTGTCAACAGCCACAGAACTGCTTCCTGCCTGAAGAAGTAGCTGAAGGGAAAGCTGCTCTGCACCTGGGTGACCCCCTGAGAGCGAGGTAAATGTAGGCAAAATATCTGTTGTACCAGGGCTTTTCTTGTAAAAGTTTTGCAGTGCCTTCAAGGTGCCCCATTGCCCTTCACACATCAAGGCAAGTCAAAAAGTTGGAGCCCTGACTAGCCCTCACCTTGGAGAAAGCTGCCTGGCTTGTCTTGGCAGGGTGCACGTGTATATAGACACCATCACCCAAATCCTCAGCCCATCACCTACAGAGCACAAATCACACAGACTTCAGAATACACTGAAGGGAGCTATAGACCTGGGCTGTGACCAGAAACTGCAGTGAACTTGGGCCCTTTCATATATGGAGGCAGAAGAAATAAGGAGGAAAAGAAATATTGTGTTTCTTACTTGTTTTTAGGCAGATGCTCAAAATACTACAGCTTGAGAAGTGTTACATTTAGCTGTCTTCATTGTAATTAGCTGTCATTCTTTATTGCTAAATAGCTAGAAATGCATTTTGGCAGAAGGGACTGGGAGCATTTTTTCAGCTGTTTATTCTGCTGTACCATATTCTTAGCCAATTAATTTTAGCCTTTCTGTATGTTACAACTAATAGTACAATATTACTAAAATAACAGTGCTTCCTCTGATATCTTTAGTATTCTGAAATTAAAATTATTAGAACTGAAAAGGGCATTTTCCATTAAATTCTTCATTATCTTTTGTAGAAACAAGTGAATTAATTTTGAAACTCATGACTCTTATTACATGAATGAATACTTTATGTTGTCAGTAGGCAAACAGTTTTTCTTCAGTTTTCCTATTAATTCCTCTAAATCTGTGTTTAAATGTTCAAGTGGCTTTTTAAATTTCTTATTTAAAATATTATTTTGACTTAAATTTTTGAATTTAATCATTTTAGGGAAGATTTCTGAAATATTTATGAAATTGTAAAATGCTGTTGGAGATACAGACTTTTCAGATCATGGTTTTACATGGTGAGTTTCCAGAAAATCAGCCCCCTTTCTGCTCTTCTGGTGAATAGAGCATGAAAACATGACTGATTCTCTAACTCTGCCAATTTTAAAAATTGCTGTTCAGATAACAGAATTCTTAATTTTCCTTTAGATGGACAAGTGTGTATATACACAATTTAGACATTGTTTGAATTGAAATTGTACCTAGATTGTTTAACCAGAAAATGCCAGGAAAAATAAGAAACCTTACTAATTTTTTGTGGGTTTATTTTACTTGTGCTTTGCATATTTTTGAATTTTGGTTATACAAAAGATAGATGAATGTGGATTATATTTTCATTTTCCCTTTCCAAGCTAAATTAGCTACTGCACTAAATTAGTCATATGCTAAAAAAGC
Organism: Climacteris rufus; assembly: GCA_013398175.1. NCBI lineage: Eukaryota > Metazoa > Chordata > Aves > Passeriformes > Climacteridae > Climacteris > Climacteris rufus. Next base: position 960,797 of record VZRZ01002702.1, on the reverse strand, counting down.
TTCCAAATTGATATATTTTACTGGGGTGGTACTAAAAAAAATGAAAGGCATTTAGCTCCTGAGACTTTTTTTTACTTGTTTTAAAAGACAAGGCAATTTGACTACATAGTTTTATTGCCTAACTTGCCACTTTTTAATTTAGTCAAAATTGGTTTGGTATTTTCATATTCTTAATTTTCTCCCAAGTATGGTTAAGAAATCTGTTTTCCTTGAAGTATAACGAAGTTCAGTACACTGAGGTCAGTACTGTTCATTCTATTATAACAGATACACAAACTTGAAGTTTTGTCTCTAATTTCAAGGCAATTTTTAAGAGAAACATTTTTTCTAATACTTTTTCTGAGGGAGTTCTCTAATTCTAAAATTCTGAATGGTGGGTTTTCTCCACATATAAATAAATCCAAATTTCTCTGACAGGCAAAATCTCACAACATGCTTTCAATTTTCTGCTAAACTTTAGAAACACAAGTGGACTGTATTACATGAGTTCTTTTTCATTCAAATTTGATTTTGATTGGATGCCCCTGCTTGTCTTGATATAAAGCATTAAAATTCTTTGCTTATCCTCATGACAAAGTATATGACCTTTCACTTTTCTTGCATTATTATTCATCCTTCTTTGATATCATTGGCATGTTATTTTCAGTGATCTGACATTCCTGGCATTCTGCCATGTTCTTCATGCTTTTGACCCAGAAATGTTAGAAAAGGAGACACATTTTCAATAAGTTTGTTTCTACAGGAAAGGTAAATGCATTGTTTTAAAGAAGCTACTTTTCCTCTGCTCTTCATGCTTTTGGCTAATTCTGTTATTCATTTCCCTTTGAACAATTAATCTTGATGTATGTTGTCACCTGCGTTTGTAGCAGCTATGGACTGACAAGCTGTGAGGTAAACTCACATCAAAAATCACCTAGATATTGTGCCATAAAACCTATCATTACATCAGGTTCTATGTTCTTTTGTGGCAGTCCAAACAACAAAGTAAATTGAGATTAGTAAAATATGAATATAATCTCAAATCCCTGATTTTGTGATATGTGATAGACACACCTGAAAAATTTGAAACGTATTTCAATAGTCAGTATTTTTTCTGACAATTGAAAAGTCTGCCTTCTTTAAATAAGTCCAATGTGAACTTATTATTAACTGTGTACTCCAAAGAGGCTTGTTAACATGTGCAAATTAAACTGTTGTTGACATTTTTGATGCCTGGTTCCTGGAAACAATCCTCAAATGCAACAGTCCAATTTTTCTTAATTTATGCATGGAGACATGAAGTTGTGCAAGGAAGGAAATGCCATGAACTGGCAAAGGTTTGCACAGAGTTTCTCAACAGAGACATGTCTGTCTACATTTCTACCATATTCTGAGATTTAAGCCTCTAAGTTAGGTCTGCACCTATGATCAGTCTATTCCTAAGAGTTCCTGTCAGTAATAACCTTTGCCAGATGTGATAACTCATGCACTATAAAATTCCTGCTTAGAAGAAGAAAGAGATGATGTACACTATTTGGCGCTTTAAAAATCTAGAGACTAGAGCATTTACCCATCTTGGGAGTGGTTCACATTAAACTGCTTCTAGATAAAAATCTTAAATTTAAGATCCTTTATTTTCCCTGCTGTGTCTCCTGTACTACCTTTTCCATACTCTTTTTCTAACAGCAGGAATTTTGCATCATTTACTATGCAATGAGGCAGGCTGGAGGTAAAGTCTGTGCACTGGTTCTAACCTCTGACCTTCCAGTTAGTAAATTCCCTGGCAAGGTATATTCCAAGACTTTTAATGTTCACTGACTGAGCATGTGCTCTATTTTCTGAATGAGTCAGTTTACATGTGAGATAATTGAATGAGACAAAATGACAGCATCACTTTTTGTGCCTCTGTTAGAACACAAAAGGCAATGACAATAACCTCAGGGATTCAGGGATAACTTCTAGCTCTAAGTGGGACTTAGCTGTTTAAAGCAATGTACATGGCACCTCAGCTAGAGTTCTGGTGGACTTCTAAGCACTAAGGATCTGCAGGTGCCCAGGGGACTGCAGATTTATAAAGTTTGCTATACTGGTTCACATCTCCTCTATAATTTTTATGTAGTTTACTCCGAAAGTGTGTGAACACTGCTCTTTTAACCAGCTAATGATGGCTGTGTTCCAGTGCAAGACTTCTCAATGCAACACTGTCTTTCACCAGATTTGCTGAAGACTCCAAAGACAAAATCAATGCTCAGAGCAATATGTACTCTATAGAAAATTCCAGTACCAAATACACAACTGTAATGTGGTCCAACAAGAAGGCTTTTTAATGAATATTCAGTGGACAATTTGTAGTGCTTGAAAGAGATCTAAGCAAGTCTGGCTTGTGACTCTACCTGCTCTCTTGAGACAGAGGAAACCAGATATGTATGGCACTTTATATAATTAGCTGATTAATTCACCCAATGATATTCATTTAAACTAATTGTCTAATACAGACCGGTAGGACAGAATTCAGACTCTGTCATAAATTGTATGAATGCTTGTTCTGTCTTGCATCTGTTGTTTGTTAGCCTTGTGACAATTAGGACATTGCTACTGAATTCCTCTTTACGTTTAGAGAACACCCTTTTTGCAAGCTCAATAAGTCTGAGATATTTTTCAAATTGAATTATTTTTTGTAAGATTAACCAAAAAAAAATCATATTCAGTTTTCATTCAACAGTAACAGTATCAGAATGATAAACCTAGGAGATTTATACAAGTTTTTCATTAAACTGTTTTCCAATCCTCCCTTTGATTGATAGTTTAAAAATTATTTGCATCACCTTCCTTGTATTTGCAGATAACATGCATTGAGCAGTCATACAGGAGGATTGTGACATACAGTGTTACCAAATTTTCTGACAGTATTTTATTGTCCCAACTGTTATGTGATTTGATTACTGTTTTACTGTGCGTATATCACTCAAGACACTTTAGCAATAAGGAGTCTACTGGAAGCAGTGTCTCTAAAGTACTATTAAACACTTAGTTTCTTCCCCAGACTAAAAGGATAATTAAAGACTATGCTGTAATCTTGTAAAAAATTATCTGTCATTCCTGACCACTTGAAGTACATTTTGAATGTCCCACAGTAAGCTGGCTGGAAAATACCTGTAGGTGTGATCCACCTTTTGGGAGTTGAGGAGTGGTTTCATATTCTATCAGTTAATTAAAACAAGTATATCACTGGACTACAGACTTTGATTTATGGATTTCAGAAATGGGAAAAATAATTGCAATGAATGTCACTTGGTGAGTGAACTGGGGTGTCTGGCTTTTTCTTCATTCTCATTAAATGTTTCAAGTGGAAAAACCTATCTCGAGTTAATTTCAGACTTCTCTTCAGACTTTTCCCCACTTCTGTAGAAGATGGACTACTTTAGATGCTTGTCTTACACACAAAGAAAATTAACAATATTAGTTTTTTTAAGCAAGTACCAATTACTTCTGCATGATACTGTCTTTTCAAGACTATTACAGTAAAAACAGGGCAAATTTGACCTGATCATTTTACTTACACAACAGCTCTGCATTAATTCTTGGGATTTTTTTTCTGATGAAAAGCACTGGTGCACAAGAGTAGTGAATAGCAAGAAAATGATATATTAATGTGAACTATGGATTTGCAAAAGATCTTACTAGTGACCCTCTTGCAAGGGGTCTCTTCCATTAGGATTGTGAATCTGTATAAAGACTGGTCTAACAGACCGTGAAAGTTTATCCTCTTCTAACCCAGATGACATTCACTTTTAAACAGAAAACAGCAGCTACTTTTCTAAGCTTAAATTTGTTAATTTAACACACTTTGTCCTTAAATCCTTAACAATGGTTTTCTTTTAAAAATATATTATGGGGATAATACAAAAGACTAAAACATAATAAAATGTTTAAAAGATTCTAATTTATCACCTTATAACTGATATTATATGTAATTTTCTCTGAAATTATGAAAATACTAACGCAAAACAGGAGATGACAGTCTTAATATTGGGTTCAGGTAATGACTGAGGAATAAATTTTACCTGAACATCTTTTTACTTCTGCAGCTCTTTGAGATATATTGGATAATTGCATAGTAAAAATATTTTCAATTTAGATTTTGAGATCATTTAAATAGCTTTGAATGCACATTATTTCTTTAGGTAATAGGAACAGATCTTTTAACACTTTCTTTATGGGTGAATCTCTAATAATAATAACAACAGGAATTTAGTGAACTGAGCAGACTGTGCTAAAATTTAGAAAAAAAACTGAATTCTTTGAAACTAAACCTGCCATGAAAATCTTTAATTTTGAAGAATTCTTCTTTCACACAGTAAACCAGGATTTTTGTAGATGGCATTTTCATAGCATGGAAAAATAAGCTTTGATGAGAAAACTGGTCAGATTACTGACAATGAGCTGACCAAGTCACAGACATAGGAAATTATGGAAGAGTATATAAAGCAACCAACATACACAGACAAACACACACATGTATATATACATACATATATATAAAATATTATTGGTCCATATGAGTAAAATGGTTCATAAGGCAGTGAGCTTGACAGATGAGGGAGAGAGATTACTCTCCAGCACACAGATTACCTTAGAAAAATGCATTGGATTTTGTTTTTCATATAGATCAACTATGATTTCCATTACATGCTTCTGCAGCTCCTATGTTTATGACATGTCATTAGTGATAGCATTATTGATGGCATTGTTTCTTTTTATACAGAGGGTGTGTGATTATTACATTGACATTGTTATATTTTATATCAATTTTGTATGTTGTCTTCAAAATAGCTGTTCTTGAAGTCAACACTGTGCAGCTTCAAAATTCATCACTGTAAATCCATTACGCTTCCTTTTTTCCAGTCAGTTTGATCTCTCTGGGAAAGTATGTCATGCATCTTTATCAACAACATGTTCTGCTCTGTGGAGAGGTGTGCTAGTCAAAAAAAAAGCAAACAACAAAACAGAAACAAAAGAAAACAAAAATCCAACATGGATTCCCTATGTAAAAATGTTTTCCCATTGGTGAGCTTTCTCCATAGTTATGCAAATTAAATTTGGCAAGATTTTTGTGACAGCAACAATGCATGTTGACAGTCATGTCAAGACTAGAGTTTTAGGTAATTATACTGTAGATTTTACTATATGGTGCCATGTCTCGATCTGAGACACAAAGTCACTCACAGTGAAATCCACCTGCTTATAAATATTGATGTTCCCAACATGACTTGTCAGATTGGTGATGAGTACAAGCCCTTTCTTATAATCCAGCAAATTATTGAACAACATAAGTTCACTGTTGTTTATCTTGCCAGCTTTGTTGTGATCAATTGCTGTATACCAGATGTCAGCTGCCAAAGCAGCACATTGAAGTCATCTGTGATGAGCAGTTTGCCTGCCACAGGATCTGTGCCAGTGGTGCAGTGAAGGCTGCTGAACTCTTTATTTGCCTTACAGTATTTGGGGTCTTTTTATTTGCAAGTTCCAGTGACAGTAATGTTGAACTTGCCACATTATAGTAGTAGCACTGGCCTGAGGTTCCTGCCTGGTCATGTTTGGTTTTGGTTTGTTGTTTTTTGTTGGTTTTTTTTTGTTTGTTTGTTTGGTTGGTTTTTTTACTAGACTACGTAATTTTGTAATTGCAAATTGTGCAAGGTTATTGACAATGCCTGGGCATGGTTTCTGTGTATGGGTTCTGGAGATGATTAGTCCAGTGCCTTCCTAGATCCTCTTTCAGTATTAGTATGGGTCTACAATCCTCACAATACCCTTTGCTCCCTTGGTAGGGGGAGGCCTGGATTTTTGTTTTATCCTTCACTCATCTTGTTATGGGACTGTTAGTATTGATAATTTAAGCCATCACGTTGGATCATGTACAGTTTTTGTGTAACTTTCTCATGCATGTGTGAGAGAACACCTGTTTCCTCTTTGCTCACAAGGCAAACTGGCTGTGCTGGAGTCACGCCTTCTTTTACAATGTACCTGAAAGGTTAGTAGATTCTGTATTCAAATTTTTGAAAGCAACTATAGAGAACAGTTTTGAAGATCTTCATGTAACCTTATCTATTATTCTATCCAAAACTGAGGCTGTAAGTATTTTGAAGGGCACCTTGTGTTGTCCAGGAACTGATACACTTGATATGATTATGGATTTTAAGAACATATAAAGGTTAATAAAAGGTGGAGTAATACAACTGTAAGGAGCTGGGGTCATTGAATTGGACAGTGACTAGTGAGATTTATCTCAATAAAGTGATGAGCAAAATGTGCTGAGTACTGCTCCAGAAATATTTCAGCAAGCAGTATGAGGAACATTTTAGCTGTCACCCAGGTCATATGAAAAATTCCTCATTAGCACACAGATCATTGAGGAAAGCTTCTGAATGAATCACCTGAGTTTTTCTACTGCAAATCTTCGTTGTATTACTTGTCTGTATCACTGATGTTCACTTGGATAAGCAGTAAGAGCCTTCTCCCTCCTCTCCCAACGAGAAACAGAAACAATAGCTCAGCAGTAAGTGAGAGGTGTATATGACTTTGTTAAGCCAAATTGCACTGCTGAGCTTTGAGAGAGATATTGTATGGCATATTTGAATGTTCCCTTCTAAACCTCTTTTCTGAAATAGTGACTGGGGCCTCTATGAGAAATAAAATTGAGGATGATATGACTACAGAAAGCTTAAAGCAGTGCTTTTTCAATTTTGGGCATCTAAATACCAGAATTAAAATTAATTTTTTGTTGCTTGTGTAAAGGGTTTTTTTACAATAGTTGTTATATTTTTTTCAGTGAGCACAGCATTCTTAACCAAAATATATGTGTATTTGCTGTGCATCTAATTTTTGTGTTACAATCATGTTCCTCATTCAATATGAAATATTGTGATCACCAGCTCCTTGTTTGACGAGGATATATGAATGGAATAGTGTTACAGGGAGAAGGAAAGCTCACTGAAACTTGAACTTTAAGACCAGGGAGTTCTGACAGGCCATTTGGTAAAGCTCTTAAGTATATTATTTCTTTAGCACTTCTGAAACATAGTTCTATTTGAAATTTGTTGTGTTTGTGTTGCTATACCAAAGAAATATTTTGATTTTTGTTATTTTGAAATGACGTGTACTTACTAGCTTTAACAATTATATGTTAGTACATTAAACATATATGTGCATACACATTTATAGGTAAAATATTTCAAACTTTCACAACAAAAAGATATTTTAATGACCTTGCACTATGTGCAATACATACCACTGAACCAGTTGCTGGTCAGTGAGAAGGGATAACAAGTTAATAGAATAAATGTTTCAGAAATGAGACAAAAAAGATGTATAATATTAAACATGTTAAACCTTCCTGACATCCTAAACTGCTAAGAGAAAATAAGATTCCATGCCACAAAGCCCAGACCTGCTGGAAAAATTAAATATTTGTGCTTACAGGTATGGGACAATGAGCATTTTTTTTAGAGTTACCAATAACAGGCTGGTATAAATGCATATATATATATGGTAAATGATCATATGGGAAATGATCATTATCTGTATATTTTACATAAGATACATGGGAACCCTGGAACAGAGAAACGGTCTATTTAAAGTGTCAGGCTTAAATTATAGAGATAATATTTTCTCAAAGCAATATGAGAGCTGGAAGAGATAATATAAAATCCCAATGAATCCTCTGTAGTCCAGATTTGAGTCCTTCTACTCAAGCAAGAAGAAAGTCTTAATGCCAGAGAAGACTTCCTTCCAAAGAAATAATAGAGACAATTTTCCTAATATAAAAGAAAAAAATAGAAGAAAAAGGAAAGTGTATTTCTTTTACATGAATGATGTACAGTGACTGAGGAAGCAACCTAAGAAACATGGTTGGATTTGAACATAAGTTTTTGGGTTTTTTTAGGATTTAGAAGGTTGTCTTGTGATTGATGTGAGGAGATGATAAGGTATTAATAACCTAATAAAAAAGTAATCATGATAGCTTTTTTCTAACATGAAGGTTCAGCTGCTGGAGGGTAAACAAAGTGTTCCCTGGAGCATGTTAAGAACATAGACTTTGCTCTTTGCATCGCCTTGTCACACAGACACTTGTCCAACAGCATCCACCAGAGTCAAACATAATATGCAGGGGTGAAGAGCTGAAATGGAGCACTACTAATTGATTTAAGTCACTACAGTGATGTTGAAAGTATCAGCTGACATAGAAAACATCTGTTTCAACTTGGAGCTCAAAGGTTACCAATTATTTCATTACATTTGTTTTGTACCTGATTCACCTAAAAGAAGGGAGGAGTTACCTCTTTCTTGTATAAATTTGTGGTGGTAAAATCATGGAATGTCCTGAGTTCGAAGGGACATATGATAGGCATTGAGTCTGACTCCTCTTCCATTGTTGTCCAAATACTCTGGAGACTAGGAACATGACCATGTGGGGAGCTGGTTCCAGTGAAGGACTTGTTCTTGGCCACCCTCCCAGTGAAGAACTTGTTCCTATTATCCAATTTGATGAAATAGCAGAGTAAAGCAGGTGGTAGGCTCAGAGATCCAACTATGTAATATACATTTATCTAGATTACTATTAGATGTCTAGACCAGCAAATGCAAACCTTGCACAACTTATTAAGAAAATAAATGAACAAAGGTAGAATGCACTGCTAAGATAGCCTACAGTAATTCCCCAAACCTGGCCCTTGGCCTTGGTACAGTTGACATTCTTCAACATAACATGGTTTCTATGGTGAGAATGCTGGAGAAAGGAAGCAAAACCAAAGGTCAATCAGCTCAACTCCTCTGACAGAAGACAGTCTCCTCAGCAGTGCTTAATCCAGCTGCGGGATATCAGAAGTCACAAACAGAGTTCTGAAAGATATGGGGGAATAAAAAGGTTAGTGATAATGTAAGATGTTAGCTTTTAGAATGGAAATAAAGGGAAAGGAGGGAAAACTTTTACTTTTTCTCAAAGATGTGCTTTGTAGATAGAGCAAGGCATTCCAAGGGATTTCATTTTCAGTATTGAAGAAAGCCCCTATGAGTAACAAACTAAAAGTCAGAGCCTGTTTAACCCCAGTCTGGTTAGTTTTACATATTTTGTTTTAATTTCACAGTGAAATATTGTCTAATAGCTATAAGGCTGTTAATTTTCTGCTTTTTTGTTTTGTTTTCTTTTGAATCATATAGTATTTCAGAGGAAAATTCAGTGTCTATCATTGAATGGAAACAGCATAGTAGCTTGGAATATTTTCTTTGTCTTTGGTCCTATCTCCAAACTTTCAATTGCTGACTTGTGCTGCCATCAAATTTATGAAATCTGTACACATCATAAATTATTTTATATTTTTATAAATGATCTTAGTTATAAGATATTATTTTATATAAAATCCTAAAAATATTGAGTTAATTTACATCTATCTTTTACACTAAGATTCAGTTTTGATCCCAGACTTTCCCATGGCTTATGTTTTGTCTCTGTTTTTTTAACTTTGCAAAGAGCTAATCTGTTCATCCGCAAGGGAAAATCTTATAATATGATATCATAAGTCATCCTTTTGCAAATATAAATTCTGCAAATCTTGTGTGCATAGGTGCTAATGTGTTCTCCAGAAAGTGTTGCTTCTAATGGAGCAACACTCTCTAAGAGAGATTGTTCAAATGGTGGCCATAAGAAACACTGCAAGGTCTTTGCAAGGTTAATCAGGGCAGGTGAAGTGAGGAAGGCAGACTTCTCCAGCAGGCTGTGAGGACATATTGATCTCTTCTCCTTTGTGTGTGCCAGAAGTGCAGAAGTTCAGTTCCTAGAATGTGGTTTTCTGCCATGGTTGTCCATCCCTGGACCTGTGCAAAGCTCTGTGCTGATGTGGGGGCAGGGAGAGGGAGGAAGGTTGGCATCTGCACTCAGGAATGCTGAAAGGCTTTGTCACACATATTGTATAAACACGTAATCTGAAATATATGGACTACAAATAGCAGCAGGTTTGAATGTGCTGCAGAAATACTGTGTTGTCTTGAGGCACTTGGTGGCATAATTTATTGAAATGTAAATTCAAGCAGGATTGCAGTAGTAGCTCAGGTGCTCTGATTTGGTTACACAAATGTGTGAGACAAACGGCTGCATTATTTTGCACCTGATAGATTGCATATGCACTGGAATGTACAGCTCCATGATCAGCTCATATTCACTGCTTTCTCTGACACTTTTGGATAATGTGAAAGAGTTTCCATTTACTGACACACATTCAATAAAACAAAGTGATTTAATCTTTCTTATTGACTTATTTCATGAAATTTCAAATTAATATTTCCATTCAGGTATTTAGAGTTGAAGTTGATTTTTTGTTGAAGTTCTCTACAATTGCAGCAACCAAGTGCACAATACACATATTCTGACAAGACCATTTAATGAAAATAAAGAGCAGGTTCCTAACTTCCAGCTTGCCAAATTATTGTCTATCTCATTTTCTCACTAGTGGCTCCAGAATACTAGGAATCTTTGCCTCAGCAATAGAGATTTAACTTGCTGAAGTATCAAAAACCCATTATAGTATCTTTTCTGCTACTATAAGATAGATGATGTGTAGTAATAAAAATCTGAGAGGTAATATTTCCTGGCCTAGTGAGTCAAAGTTTGTACAAAACCTCTCTCTCAATACTCTTTCAGTAAAGTTTCTTAATAGTAGCAATTCATTTTAATTTTCAGAAATTTAATCCCCAACCATAGCATTCTGAACATATGAATTTTAAAATTATTAAGTGAATATCCTTAAATTAATTTTAAACAAGTCCTGATAGCACTTAATTCAATAAAAGGTAGACTCTCCTTAAAAATCCAGGTGCAATTAATCACTGCTCTGATAGAGTAGTCAATGCTGTATGATCTTTAGATGTTTTACAGTAAGATAAGATGGTCTCTACATTTTATGGAGATATATCATCCTCATTTACAAAGAATATAATGCAGCACTTTTTCACCTGATACAACTAAACCAATGAGTGATCTTGAAATTTAGGTTAATCGAATTACAAATGATTTTATCCTGACAAATGGTTTCTGTGGAATTGTGAAACTTGGTGTAGTGTCAGCATATTTTTGTGATTAAAAGGAGTTTCACTAAATGAAGACAAACTAGTCTTTGCACAAACATATTACAACCATTGGCTTTTTAGACCATAATTTATTCAAGACAATTTTCCAGTCTGCTCTGAAACATAATTTAGTACATCTATGGAACTCCATGCTCATGGAATTTTGTTGGTTTCAAACAATTAAATCACCTAGGAGATAGAAAGATATTTGATTTATTTTTTGTTTATTGATATGTTCTTCCAGAATTCTTGTGCTGTTTGCTCTTTGTTCAAATCCTGTCTAATGCTTAAAGCAACCAACCACTGCCTCCTGTGCATAAGGAAGTCATGGTATCATTACACTGATCATATCCTACTTTTGGAAGACAAACTGGATCTTCTTGCTGTACTCAGGAGTGTTTCCAAACATGTCTATAGAAAGGATGCAGTAATATATTATGGGTTAGCTCCTCACAGAGGCCACCCTTCCATCACCCCTGCTACAAACACTTTGCTACCTACACACTGTGCTAGCATCTTTAAAAAAAAAAATCCTAGAAAGTAGGGGTTATGCATACGTGAAATATCTTCTAAAACTCTTCCCTAAGGCTATAAAGGAATCTGGGTAAGTTTCTCCTGCTTTCCAGATGACTACTATAACCATTAGCCTGAGGCAAAATGAATGTTCTGCTTTCAGATATGTTTTTAAAGTGTTGCACTTCCAACATGCAAGTATTCTTTCAAAGCCTATTTTTAGTAGAGGGTTCATTGCTACAAATAATGAATTCAAGATGGTAGCAAATTGCCTAATTTTGACTAGACTTTAATGCAAATTCCTGTCAATAGTGATAGACAAGATTTAGTATCTAGGGTTCACACCATGGTCACTGTAGTGACATTAGCACAACTCTATAGAGCTTCTCTCAGAAGCAGTTCAAGAGAAAAGTAGCACCGATAGAAATATCTCTCCAGACTACAGTCAGTTCCTGGATTGCTCTGGCCATGCAGAAACTTGGGTGGTATAGAAAATCAGACTGACACTAGCATCTTGCCATTTAATTTTCAGTCTGTAACTCACTGGAGGAAATCTAATGTTTTTCGTTAATTCAATGACATTGCTACTTCCACAAAACGTTTTGATTTCTGGTTTATTTCTTGGCCCCTTTTAAGTCCAAAAAGGTAATATACTAAAAGGGCTGAGACATTTGTTTTATTTTAAGAACTGAAAAGTGCTTACACTTTTCTTCTGTTTAACATGGGCATATTGAGAATGCCCTGCTTAGTCAGTTTGCTCATCCATCTAGCACAGTGTTTTGTGTCCAGAAGAAACACGGGGATTCTCTTGCCCTCACACTCTGCCAGCATCAACAGTTGTTGTGTCAGGGATATTTGAGGGACTGTCACTGACTAATCCTTCTTGTATGCCTGTTGTCCAATAATCTAATTCATTTGTTAACCTGCTGATAGTGTCTGTGTCCATGTGTCTTTTCTACCACCTGCTGCAGTAAAGAAATATCTTTTTTTATTTCTTTTCATCTGATCCCCTACTACATTTATCAAGGACACACTGGATCTTGTATGCAAGCACCAGCTGTGCATAAAATGTCTCTTGTCATCATGATTTGATAAATATTGGTCAGCATTTTCTCTCCTAATATAGTAGCCCCAACCCTGTGAGTCTTGTACAGCAGTTCCCCATGCCTTTGATCTCCTTCTCTAATGCCATTTACTTTTCCAGAATGGAAAACCAGAACCACATGCAATGCTCGTGTGTGGGTTTGGTCTTTTTATGTAGCAACTGAATGAAAACTTTTGTAGTTTTCTCAATATCTACCATGTTGATGTACAGCATGTCATTGGCTGCTTTGCCAAATGCTGAACATTACGCTGATGATTTTCAAGAACCTAAAAATCACTTAAAAAGTGATTCAAAAAATCTCTCCTGGAATGTAACAGGTTCAATTTTTTTTTAAATTTATTCTGCTTACATAAAAACTAATTTAATTTTTCTTACAGAAAAATAATTGGCAATTTGGGGCACCTGGTAAAGAGAGATATGAAAAAAGATTTCAGTTGATGTTCTTTTGTTACTCATTTTTAAATAACCATAAAATAAATGACAGAGTTGTAGTGCTGGTACAACTTTAAGTAATAGTTTGTATATTTTCCTGTAAATTAATTTGCACAAGTAGATACTATAATACTATAGCAATTGTGCCTTGCAGAACTAAATTTTTTTGCTTATCTGTGAAAAATAAATGAAGATTTGTTAAATGTTCCAATCAACTGAAAAAAAAAATTTTGATGGGAAATAGTAAAAGAGAGACATTGCATTCTGAAGGTCAAATAAAGGATTGTATCATCAGGAAAATTTGTTTACCTTATAAAATAGGAAACAAACAATTGGAAATAAGTGGATGAAAATTAGTACATTGAAATCTATATTACTGGTTAAAAAAAAAATAGAAAGAATGACTGCACACTCTTCCTTCTGAGGTGCTGTGTTGATTCTCCTGTGATCTCCTTGGGGGATATATTTTAATTCCTCCTGCAGCAGGTGATATGAACTATCTGGCTTTCTTTTCGTTACAATTCAACATTGAAGTCCTCTGCACAAATAAAGGTGCAAACAAGAGCAAATAACAGTACAACAATACTGACTTTGTTTTGTAGCATTAAGTGTACAAGGGAGGGAGAGAGTGGGAAGGAAAGAGAGAAGGAGTGAGGTGCTGTGAGCAGAAGATAGGTCCAGGGGTGTCCTGTTGGTCTTCAGTGTCCTGGATTATTTGTGGTGGCAAACAGTCTAACCATATTTGCTTAAGAGCTACTCAGGGGCCTGAGAAGACATAAAGAAGGCTTGTTTTATTCGAAGGCAGGAGAAGGCATGATTCTTCAAAATTCAGAATTTAGCAACAGAACATGTTCTCTTTTTTTTTCACCAATGACAGAAAACATATTTTAAAAAAAAAGTGTTTCCAGAAAGAACTTTTTAGTCAGATTCTCAAAACTGAATCTGGTGTTTCAGTAAGTTTCAAAACTGTCAATACTCTCTATCATGAAATTCAGAACAGCAAATGTTATCAAAGACTAAGGCACTGTGATAAGTGGTGGATCTTTGTGTATATTGATTGCATTAAAATAGATAATGTGGTACCTTTAAAATTTATTCTGGGTATTTCTGTAATATTTTGACTGTACTGGCATAGTTTTCTCTGTTTATTCTATGTTTCTGTTATTTTTCATTTATGAATAATATATGTAGAAGGCTTTAAGCCCCATAGACTGTTTAGCAGAATTAAAATTGGGTTACTGAAGATCAGGTTCTCTACAGATTGATTCAGCCCTTTGATGTACCAGGCATAGTGCCAATTTCTGCCAGCAGAGAATTTTCTCCTCATTTAAGGTTCTATCAGCTCGTTGTATTTTGCCCTTTTCCGTGTGCCTCTTCTAAATACTCTTTCATTACGTGATCATGGAACATTATGTTACCTAGCATACATTAATATCAAGGAATCATCCTTTTCTTTGACTGCAAATGTCTACAGACATGGTTTGTTTCTGTATGTACACAGTCCTTTGAATGATAAAACAACCCTAGAGTGAACACACATATTTCAGATAGCAATAGTTAGTATTTTCTCATCTGAATCATCTTAAATAATGCACTTCTATTGTACCAGTTCCTAAATATGCTTGCCTTTATCTCTGTTTTTCATGTCTACTTTGCTCAACTTTTTATTTTTGACTTGATGGGGTTTTGAAACCTGTTATTAACCTTTCTTCACTGGTTATTTATTCTGTTCCTTCCAGATCATCTAGCGTATGAGGAGCAGGGAGAGTCAGAGGCTTGAATTCCCGCAAAGATTCATGTTCTTCACATTAGAATCAGTACAGGGCTGCTCCCTCCGTGACCTTGCTTCCTTTATTACAGCCTGTTCTGCTTCTCAGCAAGGTAGAAAGATACCATTGCAATGAGACATTAAATTGGCTTTGCTTTTATAGCCTGCCATCCATACATGCAAAGCTTTGTGAACTTCAATTTCCAAATTTTCTTGTCTCTAACAATCTGCTTTGCTGCATCTGTGCTTGCTCAATAGTTATGAATTAAGGCATGCTACCCTAAAGGGATTTGGTCAAAGTTATGATGTTGTTTTAATATTCCCCCTACATACAATTCTTTCTCAGCCTTACCATTACTTTCATTGTAATACACCCCAAGGCCACTTTGGGTTGCTTTGAAGAGCCTTGAAAGACAACAGTATAAACATTAGCAATTCGTGTGAACAAAACATTCTAATAGCTATGCTGGAAATCTTGAAATATTTACTGGAAAGCAGTGAAGATAAACATGTCCTTAAAGATTCCGTGCCAAAGAAAAATCAGTAGGCTGGTACAGAGATCTTTTGAAAGAACCTAAAACATTGTTTATTTTCTGTGCTGGTGATACTATACCAGCAATTAGAGAACAATGAAACGAAAGCAGAAAGCAAGTCTGAAACGGAATCTTTTAAACATTTTATTCCAAATGAGTAAAAACTAAGAAGCTCTAAGAATCATATAAGCAAGAAGGCATACAAGTGGAAAAAAATGTATTCATTTAACCATCCTTATACAAACACATCATAATTCAAAATATAAGTGACTAAGGAAATGTCACGGCTCTACTTTCTTTTTATTTGAGTGTTTCTCATAATTGAAAGTAATATTACTTGCAGTCAGATATTCTCCATATTTCTAAGTAATTGCTGACTGTCCTGTACAAAATCTGTATCTTTTTCTCCCCCAGCTTCCTAAAACATCAGCAGAATATGCAGAGTTACTATGCCTTGGTATGCCTAATGTTTTCTGCAGCACACGTTGCAAGGGTGAAATCTCACATGCACACAAACAAAACCTGAAACCAAACCAGTTGTCTTTGATGGGACTTGCAGAGACAAGATTAGTTATCGTGTTATTACATGAATAAGTAGCATTTCATCATTAATCAATACCTTGTCAATTCTATCCAAAAGGCTTAGGATCAAATTGTATACACAGATGGCAGAGTAAAAATCAGGTTACTGGAATTCCAATGGACTGTTTTGTAGAGCATTCATTGCCATTGGAGATGCAAATGTATTCTTACTGTCTTACACAGGGGTTTTTTACAAGGGTAACCAAGCAAAATAAAGAACTATCAAGCTAAGTGTTGTGTAAGTTAGTTACACAGGTAGGGCTTCCTGACATTCTTTCTACAGTACTTAAAACATTTAACTGAAATAATGACTGGGCCATTAGTAATTATCTCTGAGAGGTTTTACAGGACAAAAGGGAGGTCCCAGAAGAGCAAAGATGGGAAAAGATAAATTACTACCTTAAAAAGGAAGAGAGGCTATAGGGAATTACAGGCCTGTAAATTCTCATTTTGCTAACAAGAAAGGTTGCAAAGCAATTTGAGAAACTTGGTAAACACCTTGAGGGGAAAAAATTCAAGTTGATGAGAAACAGCCATGTCTGTTACTCATCATAGAACTGGTTCAGTGAATGGCAAAAGAAAAAGGTAAAACAGTTCTAAATTAACAAGTACTGCTGAATTCTTCAGATATTCAGGAAGTTGTTATAAACTCAATGATCTATTCCCCCCAGAGATAGGAAAAGAAGAAAGATCAGGCTAATTTGACCATCACGTATGTGTATTCAGGTTGATGGTAGCACAGTTGTTTCCCTATACAAAAATGGATTTTTCACTTGCTTAACAAAGGCTATAGAAATTTTCAAGAATTGATAGACAGAGATGTTTCAGAAATAGTAGTACTAGTCAGTCCTGCAATATAATTAGGAAGTAGGTTATATGACTCATGCTTTCACACCCTTATATCTCTGCCTACAGAGGAAATATTTTTTCCATTGTCAAGCTTCACTAATTTACAGTGAAATCAAGGAGCTCTACTTCTCACCTCAGTTTTTGAATTGGTGGATCAGAAAAAAAACATAAGTATTTCGATGCTAAGTACATGTTATAGCAAACAATTCCTTGTGAGAAGAATAAAGAAAAATCCCTTTTATACGTGCTGTGTTTATATTCCAACATAAAGTTTTTTAAGGATAATGAATTTGTTCTGGAATTCAAACAACAGTAGACAGAATCCTGTTGTTTTGGTGAAAAAAAAAACCTAGAAAGCTTAGAGAGCTCAAGAGTTGAATATACGAGTCTCATAGCTGTTTACTAGAGCTTCACTTTACAGAATATTTGCAACTGTGATGTGACCTGTTATGTTGTTCCTGCCTGTCCTCCCCAAATATTTAATGTACTGAATGGCATATCTCTCAGAGAGGGATAATGGCACAACCTAGAATGGGAGAACAAGTGATTTGCAGTGCTTCCTGCCAATGAAGAGAACAGCAGATGTTAACTCATCATTCATCTGCTTTGCCTCAGCTGAAAAAAACCCAACAGGATGGTTGGATTCAGTGATCCTAAAGATCTTTTCCAACCCGAATTATTTTATGATTTTTTTTTCCCACCTTTAATTCATTATAAAGGAGAACAATGTAAAGGCACACAGAATACAGAGTAATTGCAGAGGGAAAAAGCAAAGAGACAGAGGGATATAAAAAGTTCCTAAAATACAGGTGAATACAACACAATAAATAATGGAGTTTCAGTCTTTTAAAAATAATTGTGAGTCTCAAATGAGCAAGCGGCACATTATATTTTGGGGATTTGCTTTTGCAGCCTTTTGTAGACATGTGCTGTTTGCACATCATAAAAGCAGCATGAGCATCATATCAACAACACTGACATCCTTGTACCTGTGTGCAGTTTTGCCTAAAGCATTTTGAAAGATTTTCTGGTCATAAAACATATCCCTCAGAGTGACAGAACACCTGAGCTCATCTGTTTGCAAAATATTAGGGTTAACTCCATCAGAAATGCTGAAGAAAGGTGTTCTTCAAGGCAACGCTCGCAGCCTAAAGAAAGCCTGAAAGGACTGTCTGCTCTAGAGAAACTACTGAGGCTTCTTGTTGTTTTTTTGGTTTTTTTTTTTTTTTTGGGGGGGGGGGGGGGGGGTGTTTTGTTTTGTTTTTTTGGTTTTTTTTGGTTTGTTTGTTTGTTTGTTTTTTGTTTGGTTTTTTTTTGTTTGTTTTTTGGCTTGGTTTGGTTTTTTGTGTTTTGGGGTTTTTTTTGTGTTCTTTGGTTTTCTCTTAAGCTTTCAGAATCTACAACTTCATTTTCACATAGAGCAACCCTGCTACAGTCCCCTCAGTTCTTGATGCCTTTTTCAGACTCTTTTTTTTTTTTTCACTTTTGAAGAATCTGATGTAGTTTTAATTGCTAAGATATCTATTATCCTTGTTATTGAACTGTGTGATTGTAAAAATAACATCAATGTTCTCAAAGAGACTGTTCTGCTGTTATTATTCCTCTCCCTATTCCTACAAGTGCTCGTGTACGTGAGACACCTTCGCAAGTGCCCTGGTGGCTACTGCTCTGCTACTCTCCCTGTAGCCTGGAATATCCATTTCACACTCTGCAGCCTTAAGTGTCAGCTGCTACTTTATTCATTATGCATCGGGCACATTTATTCCAGTTCTTCAGAAACTATGGTGAGTTACCAGCTGTCAGTGGAGAGTGGCAGTGATATGTCTATTAGCATGTTGTCTTGCTTGGACCTGGCTGTGGGAGCAACTCATTTCTTCAGCATGTCTTACAGACCACCACGTGCTCATCCCCAAGCTCTTGAATTGTGTTTGCTTCTATTGAATTTTTATTAAGTAGACATCATTACCATTTAAAATAACTATTCAAGTCATTCTTCAGCAAAACTATGTTAGCAGAATCAACCTCATAACTAATTGGCCACTGGAGAACACTGGTGTTGTGTGAAATTGTTGCTTGAACAAAAATATTTTATTTGTATGTTGAAAAGCAGGCACAGCAGATTTAGGTAAGTGCAAATTTTGCCTCATCTATGGCCAATTATGTTGAATTTAATAAATAAACAAAAAGAAAAAGTTGTCAAATAATAAGATATAACATTAAAATGCATAAAAGAGGAAAATACCAAAGCATAAAAAGAAAGATGCAGAAAGAGGAAATGAAAATTAAATTGTATTGATTCTAGCTGGCTGTTATACTAACTGCTAGTAGGTGTGGAAAAGTTTCTTACAATCAACTGAAATACATTTTTTTTATAAAATAAGAATATTATGTAATATATCATCTAAATGTACAGCTCTAATATGAATAAATACAGTTTTAATATTTAGAATGGACTTTATTCTTCTATTTTTGGCATTTTGATGCTTACAGTTCTGATTTTAACTATCTGTGAACTTTTTTATTTTGTAGTCTATCATGTCACTACTATTTTTATTGGATTTTGTTTATTTCATTAATAAAGGTCAAATTCTAAGGTAGTATTTCAATTAAAAAGTGTCCCAACAGTAGAATCTATCATAGAAATGATTGATTTGCCACAACTCATGGAAATTTGTGCTTTCTTGGTAATGTGGTTGGCAGTGAAGAATATATTATTTTTGTAGGCATCAGCTATTCGTTTAGTATCTTAGTACACATGGCTTAACTTCTTTATAGAGTAAAAAGGCTACTGTAAAGATTATATTGTGTTTTATGAGAGAAAACTAACATAATTTAGTAATTATATAGCCTTTAATTTTAAAAATATTTGTTTAGGGAGCCTCTTTAAACAGTTCAAAATACTAAAATAATCATCACAATCTCATGGCTTTTGAGGTGTTCTTGAAGTTGTAAATGGTCAGAAATGCCCAAAACAGCACGTGTCATGATGTTCCTCACTATTTCACAGCATTTTGTTCTCTGACACTTTCTTGTGTGCAAACCAAGCTGCAGCAGGGAGATAATGTGCACATGTATGTGGTCCTAGAAAGACTTTGAAAAGCAGCTGCTAAGCATCTGCTGGCCTGTCCTTGCACCAAGGACTTAGCAGAGGAGTTGAGGACTGCACAGGTGATACCTGTATATAAAGCACTTACATAACCTAGGTGCCAAAACTGAGATCTTGAAAACCTTTCCCTGCTTCAATGAACTTTTCTTAGGCAACATATAACTCAGTAGAAAATTCATTGCTCTATTTTTTTTTTTCCTTTTGGACTTACTGTGTCTAGTCTAGACTCCTTAGCCTGAAGGTCAATCCTAAGCCCAAAAAGGACATTTATCTTGCAGAAGCACTCAAAACCTAGAGGCATGCTCAGATCACTGCCAGCTTTTCAATGCCACATCAGACTCTGTGGAGAAGGGGTAGGAGTGTTGTGATGTTTTCTTGTATGCACTAACGTGACTAAAGTCCTGTGATTCAGACAGGAGTATTTTCCTTGTGAAAAAAAATTGCTATACCCTAAGAAGTTGAACAATTTGTGCAAGTTTCTAGCTCATTTAGCCAGCTACCTGTGAAACCACTGCACTTCAATAGCAAGAATTTGACCTCAGTTACAAAAGACTTTGTTGGTAGGGTTCTTCTCTTTCATAAACAGCTCAAGTTTTCTTTTCCCCATTTAGTTTTACCATAATGACAATAAGATTTGTTCTGCTGCTGATAAATGAGCAAGAAAATGTAGGTGGATTTTTCTACTAGAGCAGAAGCATTTTTCTACATGTCTGCATGAAGTAGTTGTCCTGGGGTGACAGTATCATATCACCACTGTCATGTATTCCTATCATCAGCAGACCTTTTTCAGTACGGGGCTATGTTCCTGCCCGGCGGATAGCAGAGCAGAGTTCCTCCCAACAGACTGTACATCAAATAAGGTGACTCACCAGAGATTTTTTTTTCTTCTCCCCAGCTGTGGTGTGCAAAGTCGGCACAGTGGAGAGAGGGAGAGCGGTTTTTTTCCTTTATTTTTTTTTCCCTTCCCCTTGCCTTTTCGGCGAGTTTCTTTTTTTGTGTGCCCTTTTCTTCGTTTCTCTGGACCTGTGCCATCACCTGGAACTGAGGAGGGGATCAACATCGGAAGGGCATTTNTTCCCTTCCCCTTGCCTTTTCGGCGAGTTTCTTTTTTTGTGTGCCCTTTTCTTCGTTTCTCTGGACCTGTGCCATCACCTGGAACTGAGGAGGGGATCGCCATTGGAAGGATATTCGTTTCCTCCCCTCTCCCCCCGCCCCAGACCTAGGGAGGCCTGGTGCAGCCTGGGCCGGGGCCCTTGGGAAGCTACCAGATGGAAGGGACGCTCTCTGGGACTTTTCTACTGAGGTTTTCCCTTTTTGGGGATTTATTATCTGATTTATTATCCTCATTTGTTTTCATTTTTGTTTTTGTTTTGTCTTTGCTGTGTCTGCATGCATATTGTGTGTGAATAAACAGGGTTTTTTTTCACTTTCTTCTGAGAATTTTCTTTCCGGACCTAATAAGAGGAGGGGCTGGTGAGAGCTGCCTTCTGTTTTGGAGGGGTTTCCCTCTGGCTGTTATCTCAAACGATATCAGTAGTGAATAAGTTGAAATGTACTTTGACCTTTTTGTCTTTCCTTTTTTGAAAGAATAGCAGTTAAGATAGTTTTATGTCTAAGGGAGCACTCATTCTTCAAGAGTAATATAAAAATATAAAATACTTATAAATATAATAAAAACAATACAAAAGTTATTATAGGTTGGTTGACAATTATTATAAAGTTGCAAAGGACCACAGTATTCTAAGCTGTGGTATCTTGGTGAGACAGCAGAACTGTCACTCCTTAATGAGAAAGACTGTAGTGTTTTGTACATTCTTTCCAGCAGCATTTCATAAATTTTGATGAGCATGTTGTCATCATTGCTGGCTAGAGATGGCTTGTGTCTTTGTCTATGTGATAGGCACAGAAATAAAATAGAGTTTGACTATAGCAAAGATAGGAACAGAATTTCTTGGATTCCAAAATAAGTTTTCATTCCTGTCAGTAGCAGTGAATAACAAAAGAATATAGAAGTAAAGATATGCCTCTCCATGTATCTTTAGGATCTTAAATATCTTTAGCATGTTTTATACAACGAAAATTATTTCCAACTGCAATTGATTTTTTCCCCATGCCTATTTTTAATGTAGGAATACTTTTGAAGCCTATTTTTGCTGTGATTCAAGGAAAGTGTCAACACTGTCTAGAAGAAAGAAAAAAATCTGAAATTTCAGAACTTTTGCATATAATTCTGTTTCTGCCAGTGACTCATTGGGTACTCAAGTGAACAGCTTACTTCTGTATGTGCCCAATACATAAGTCAATGAGTTTATAGGATTAGATTGAGTTCTTAAAGTCAATTCATTCTTTTATTTTTTTTTCCGAAATTTGAGGGAAAAATTTATTCAGAGCAGGATGATGGAATTAATTAAGCTTATATAATTTGTCAAGGACAGTAGGTTATGGCTCCAAGGAAAGTTGTTCTCAAAACTTCTACCTTCACCTGAAAGTAAAACTTTGATGAGAAATCCAGTCTTTGAATGCTTTTTAATCTCACTATAGACAGAGACTTGCCACTACTTCTCAGAGACCACCTGTTGCCACTATTTTGTAATTGAATTGCTGAAACATCTTTAGAAACACTAAATCCTTAGTAAAATTAAGACTCACAGAAAAACAGTGTTAAATGTTGCAAAAGATAGTGCGTTCAGTTTTAAGCCATAAGATGGAAATGCACACAAAACATAAAAGCTAAAATGTACAGTGATGAATGGCACATTAAAATTGTAGAACTTATGCAGCAATGTATGAAAGGTTTTTCAACATATGTAGATAATGTGATTTACCAAGTGGGAAAAGGAATTATTTCATCTTTCTGACTTTTTAAATATGATATTGAAAAACCAAAAATAATGTATGTAAAATTAAAAAGGTATGTATCTTTATAACCACTTGTTAGTCAAAGGCCAACATTTACTACAACATGAAACAGTCTTTGTATTTTGAGTATCCAGTACAAAACAGTTTAAAACAGTCTGATTTCTTTGTTTTGAATGGTTTATGATCAGACTTTTAAGAAATTTCTGTTTGAGAGTTTGAAAGATTCAGGTTTGAAAAAATAAAAAATAATAGATTGAATCTGAGAATTTTAGTTGAGTATTTCCAGGAAGCCAGTGATTAGCAGAAAGAGATTAATTCATGATTCAGTCATGAATGAGAAGAATGAGAAGATTAACATTGAGAGAATCTATTACATCTTTCGCATATTGTCAACAATTTATGACAATTTTTTTCCTTTTTGATGTTGCAAAATATTTTAGATCTGTTTGTGTGTTTATGTTTAATGTAATTATATATTAGGAATGCCAATTACTTTTGTGGGCTGTCCAACATAGAAAAATTTACTACCATGCCCATAAAGGTTTTCCAGGGAAAATTTTGTTGCACTTGGCTACATCTCATGGTTGTTTTTTGTTACTCTACCTGAATAAGAGAGTGTTTTAAAGTATCAGACCAGTTCAGGTGAAAATCAGATGACCAAACTACGAGCTTGGGATTGGTTTTGTTGCACTGTGGTGACCTCACAAAAAAGTTTCTATTCATGAAGTCAGAAACTTTCATTTGCTTGGAGGGCTCCCAGTATGACTGGCAAATCACAGGTGAGGATGTGCTTTGTTCTCTAATCATTATCATCCACTTGTGAATTCCTAGTCCTCTTCTTGCTAGTAATGATACAAAGCTATGCTGAAGGTCAACAGGCAGTGACAAGAAAACTTTAGAATTGATTTTGGTAAATGTTACTGTTGCAAGATATGCCTCATATTCCTCTCAAAAACTCTACTGTGGGACCAGTTACAGTGATAAAAATCTATCTCAAGCATATTGTATGATTATCTTGCATTCTCTACAGACTTTGCTGAGAAGAGCTTATTCTTTGCCCTTGCCTCAAATTGCAGTTCTCAGTCAAGCAGAGATTTCTTTGTTAAATATTGTTCATGTGTTGCTTCTCAGTGTGTGTATTTACTTTTTTTTTTTTTAATGTCAGAATTCTGAATCTCTTTGAGCTTATGCTTTATAATTTTGAGATGACCTTCAAAGAGGACACACAGCTGAGGCAACATCTACAGCAATGGCTGTTGTTGAAAGCTTGCTGAATAGAGATTGTTGTCAAACAATTTTCCTTTGTAAAAGCTGATAACAGTAAAACTCCACACTTAAAGTATATTAATCACCAGAAGCATTTATATTCAATGTGTCTTCTGTGTCTATTGTTATAAATATGTAAAAATATAGGTGATGGATAAAAATGCTAGGAGCTCTACTTTTTTTTTCTTTTTTCTCCCCCAAATAGACTAAATTTCTTATATGTATAGTTCTAAATCTTACAAAAAGTAAAGGGGTTTTGCAATATTAGAGAAAAAAGACATATTTTACAGTACATTTTATCTTATCACAGATCATAAAAAACATGTACAGTTCCCAATGCCAGATAACTTGGGTCCCATATATATTACTAGAACTATTGAAAAGTTATTTGTGATAAGGCATAGGATTCTTAAAGAAGTAAGATTTTGTTGCAAGATAGTGAAATGTGATATGAATTAATAATTTTTTAATATGTTGCTGGTTTTTCTTTAAAGTAGAAGTACTTAGAGCAGCTAATGTCTGTTGTGCTCTTTATATAGCTCAGATACAGAATATTTGGATATGTATCTAAGGTAAATTTGGAACAATGGTTGCATGTTAGTCATAATGACCTCTTTTCTTTTATGGCATAAGCGTATAAAATCAATCCTTAAAAATGGAAAGCTCATTTTATTATCTACATATACTGTTGTTATCCACTAGCTGGTGTTGAAAAAAGTTTACAGTTCAATGATTTCCTTTTTGTGCTTAATGGAAGTATTTCAATAGTGGACAATTGAAGCAGAAAGAAATTTTTTTTCAGCTGAAGTAATATCAGAATTTTAGGCTGAAAGGAGAAAAAGTGATACTGGTTGAGACACCCATTACAGATTTTGAATGTATTATAACGGGCTCTTTTATGGGCTAAGTTGTTGTAAAAAAATCCTCATTTTTCCTTATTTTCTTTGAATTATGTGTTAAGAGACTGTTATTGGCATGGAAAAATGTCTTTTAGCTTAAAAATGGATATCTTATATTCTAAATTATACTTTCAAAATATTCCCTCTTAAGCAAATGGAATTACTGAGAAAATAAGCAACAAGTCATGACAACAGATATTTGTGTTCTGTGTATCCTGAACTTTTCTTCATGACCAGCTAATGGGTGATGAAGAATTTGAAAGAGAGAAAAGATGAATCACAGTTTTAGAGTTACTTGGAAGGGATTAAAATACCCATCAGTAAGAGTAGAATACTCACTTAAAATTCAGAATGTTGAATGACTATATTTGGTTGGATATTTTCCACATTAGATTGCTCCTGTTTAAACTTTGTTGAATATTGTTGAAGAAATTATTGGTTTCCCTATCAAACCAACACAAAGTTTCTTATTGATTTAGATGAGTATTGGATTCTGTTGGATTTTGGTTTTGCATTTCCATGTCTGTTGGAAAACAGATGAAACACCCCCAGTCTGTCCTCAGCCTTTCCAATTCACAGGTGTGGTCTGGGTTTTAGAGTGTGGTTCAGGAGAAATATTTCTATTAGACTCAGTAGCCACTGGATCCTGTTGATTGTTGTCATTATTGATTTGATTTTTTTTTTTGTTTTGCCAGCTGAGACAAAATAGATTTTTAAAAGAAAAAGATACTTCATACATCTATTTTTTCCAGTCAGCTTCACTGAGTAATGTTTCCTTCCTGATCTTTTCTTTTGATTAACTCTAATAATAGAATGTTAAAAAATCATTCATTAAGTTACATCAGTCTTAGAAAGATTCATCAAACCATGCAAACCATAAAAGGGTCGAAATATTTTCAGAGCCTATGGGCAATTATGGTAAATATTTGGATATTAGAGAAAAAAGTTATGATGACTTTTTTTTCTTTATACGTACCATGTGAGTTTTCAGTTTGTGAAACAAAAGAGACACATCATTATCACACTGTTTATAAAATTATTCCAGGGATAATTTGTATACCATTGAACACAACTTTTATATGGTCCAAACTCATATAAAGATATCTTGAAGCGAAAAGTATTTTCATAGCACATTACATAATAGACTAGGTGTGAAATTAGTTTTATGGTGAATGGAGACCCTGAAGGTTGTTAGCCTTTTACTATGTACAGTTTATTTTCTACAGCTACACTAATTTTTTTCATAGGTAATAAAGTACACTTCAATGAATTAATTAATGTTATAGTATAGAGAGATTCCCAAATATCTCCTCAGCTATTTTCACACTGTTATATTCATAACCAGATATAAATTTGCAGCATCTGCCTTGTTAAAAAATATTAAGATGTCAAGAAAAAGATGAAAATATGTTTCCGTTGAAGTTTGACATTTGTGTTGGTTCTATGGTTAGAGTTTCTCAAGATCTCTCTGGTATATGATTTTAGTTATACTGAAAAGATTAGGGATTAAGAAGAGTTCTTAAATCTTGTTCTCATGTTACAGAGTTTTTCTAATGCTGTTATGGCACCTCCCCAGTGCTGTTGCAAAGATTCTGAATATATCTTCCCAACATTCTCAGTCCCAAGAGAAATGCTTTTGCTATCTATGCTGTTCTGTAAAGCTGAATTTCAGTTGTAAGCACACAGAAGAAGCTACCTATGTACAGTTCTAAGTGTTTGTTGTGTATCTTCATGTATAATGGAATTTCAGATAAGATTATTTATTGGAACATTCTGATTATACAATACAAAAACTTGGAAAAGCTCAAAACAAGCAGAACTGTCCTCTCCAGCCAAAGACCAAATCTTTTAATTGATGAGATTGTTTTTTTTTTTTTTTTTCTGGATAGCATCTATTTGTTAGGACAGAACAATTTCCTGTAAATACACTAATTGTGGTCTAGGTTTTTAGCTGTAGCATTACAGGCCCGTAACAAATCTAATAGTTCAGTAATTGGAAGTGAATCAGTTGTGTAGGAGACAAAAGGAGATTTTTGTTCTTCTCCACCTGATTGACACTTAGGTATTAAACCATAGCCCATCCTGACATCTTCTGTCACTTCTTTGTGCACCTCTCCCCCTTCTGATGTCACACATGCAGAACTGCTGCCTGGCCACGAGTTAAAGCCTGCAAGGGAATGGATTCAGACATATGTGTGTGCATGCTGGGTGACCACAGCACCAGCTGTGCTGGCAGCAGGACACCCCAGACAGTGAGGTTGGCTGGCAAGGCCAGTGATGCTGTAGTTGGCATGGGAGCTGGAAGCCAGGCTTGTCCTTCCAGTCTCAGTACTTTTAAGCATTGCACTGCTCTGTGAGGGCACTTGCAGTGGTTGGATACTGCTGTAATGGGAACCCTAAAAATCTCAAACTCAACAGTAGATATTAATTTCTCATTAATTTCTGGTACGTGTCTTAGCTCCTTGACCTAGATTTATATCCAGTTTCCAAGAGATGTCAATGCTAGTTGCTTCTGAAATGTATGCAGAGAGTATGCACTCAGCATTTTAGAATTTTTCAGTATGAATTCATAGAGAAGCATTAACTTTTCTTTAGCAGTTGCAAAATAGGTCACAGATAATAACTATAAACCATAACCATTTCTATGTAGGCCATGTAATTTCCTATTAAGGTGCTGGGTGAGTGGTTTCATGACATGTCTAATCTTTAATTGAAATATTTATTGTTAATTTGGGAACATCTCTTGCTATAAGTTGTTCCATATTTCATATTCTTGATGTAATTTCCTTATACTGACATAAATCTGATTACAGGAAGGTCCTGTAGAAAGTCCTCTGGGGAAGACTGAAACAGTCAAAAGCAACACACTTCTCTACCTAGAGAGAAATTGCAAAAGGCAGCAGTGTCCGAAAAGCAGGAGTAGTTTAGACTTGTACTCAGTCAGTGCATACCTTTTGACAGTCTTTGCCTCAAGGGCTACTGTTAAGGCCTCAGTGAAAATTAAATCTGACCCTGACCAGTGGAACTCCTGAGAAAGAAGAGACAGGTTTGCCTTTTTTCCCTTGAGAGTGATTTGGAGTTGAGTAGCATTTGCACTTCTCTGTACAAATTGCATGAAATTCACCCCACGGTTGTAAACATCTCAATTCAAATACCTA
Source organism: Climacteris rufus (assembly GCA_013398175.1). Classification (NCBI taxonomy): domain Eukaryota; kingdom Metazoa; phylum Chordata; class Aves; order Passeriformes; family Climacteridae; genus Climacteris; species Climacteris rufus. The sequence continues at coordinate 932,630 of VZRZ01002702.1, read as the reverse complement.
AATATTATCTGAATTGAATTTTCCTTTTATAAAGGGACTTTCATAATGTCTAAGGCAACCCAGTAAACTGTGAGATGCATGTAAGAGTGGTATTCCATACTAGACTTTCATATTCTTTTTTACAAGAGATGTTTTACCATTCTACAGGAAGTGGGGGCTGAGAGTAGAGCTAAACAAAAAACAAGAAAAACCTAACTTTTTGAGGGATTTTAATTAATTTTTTAGTACTTTTCTCTCTGTAGGAGTGTAAGTTGCTTATGAATTTAAAAAACCCAAACAAACACAAAAAATCTCCAAACCACAAGACAATGTACCTCCTTCTAAAAGAAGTGGATATAAATTATCTTCATAGAAGAAAAGTGTCACAAAAAAATCTGTTATGACTAGTGCCTTTGAAGCAGCCACAGAATATCCTATATGAAGAGATATGTTCACATAATTAGAAAGGTCTGATGACATGGGGAGAAGATGTAGGGGAAATTATTTTCATCCACAGGGTACCTGTAGGAGCTGAAGTTGCCTTTTGGAAGCTCAAAATCTCTAGTCAGAAGCTTAAGATGAAAAAAATAAAAAGAAAATGAATATTTATTTTCAACACAATCAGAGAAGAAACAAAACAAAATGTCTGCAGGGACAGGAAAGTTATTTATGAAATATCTTTCAGGAAAAAAAGTGTTTGTACAGATAAGAGTAATTAATTTAGCAAGTAGCGTGGGAGATTTGATAAGTGTATAACAAAACATCTTCTTACATTGATCCCTTTGAGCAGCTGCACAACTGTGGTGGAATTTGCAGGTTCTGTTCCAAAGATAGTGCAGACTGGGAAGAGAATGCAATGTCATCACTTGAAAGGGAGTGGGGAACCATTCTGTGTTTTCTGATGGTTCAGAATGGACTGCAGTGATCTAGTGCAGCATAGCTGTAAATCAGCATTGCTTGAATAGAAACGAAAAACTTTGCAGGGGATCTGCAAGCTTTTCTAACTACAGTTCTGGAGAAAAGGACGTCGTGGTTTCTCTGGTGTAGCTTTCTATTGATGTCTTTTTTCTGCAGTCTCATTATTTCAGGACATAACATTATTCTTCCTATTTCCATCTCCACATGAGTTTTTGGAGACTCATTCAGTGTAGTCTGCCTTAGCAGTTGAAGAAGCTAATTCCTAATAAGAAAACCTTACTAGGGACCTAGTTCTAGTTCTAATAAGAAAATATGTTTCTCTGGTTTTATATTATAATGTTTCTACACAAACATTTTAAGGGCAAGACTGATGTCTTTGTTGCTTGAAAAGAGTAGTGATTGGAAAGAAAAATCTATGAAGAATAAAAACTTAATTAGTTCATTTAAGGGAGGGATAATACATTTTATTTTAAATAACAGGAATGCATGTAAACCAAACAAGTAATTACAGAATTTAAAGTGTTTTAGCACAAAACCAAAGAAGATAAAATTGGGAAAAGAGCATTCATAATAATCAGGGGAAAATTAAACTAGGCTTACTTATACAAAATTCAAAATTATACAAATTTATACTTATTTATACAAAATTCAGTAGAGGTGAAGGTTCATAAATCTTCTTTGCTATTTTATAGTATCTCATCTTAAAATCTGTGCATGCTTAGAAAAGATAGAAGAAAGAATTCTTCCTTTCTTTGGCAGTGTTGGAATTTCCTCTGCATAGATGTCCTTATCCATGTAGACGACCTTTCTATGCAACAATTTCTTGATATGTACAATTTCATGCTGAGGATAGAAATCCTGTATTTTGTTATTGTGGTAGGAATTCTGCATGTACAAAAATATGTGGTTTGCAAAAAGGTGTAACTTAGAAAACAAACACCATCCCAATTAAGTCTGCTTGAAGTTCTCTTTCCTTCCATATATTGCACAAGCAGTACTCCAGACCCAGCTAGATGAAGTGCTTAAGTAGTATAAATTGTGTATGCATGTATATAAAATATATGTTATGGGTTGGCAAAACTGAAAGGAATTCTATTTTATGAGTTACTACAAAGTTCTTCACCTTGTGCTTGTTTTTAAACTATTTTTTCTCATCCTGATCTCAAATTACAAACCTCAAGTGATTCATGTGTGTGCCGAGACTGTTGGCCATATCTTTGTGATCAGTGGCACATTTTCCACTTTAGTGTAAGCTCTATCAGCCCACAAGTGGAAAGACTGTCTCTGTCTCCATGCAAAGATAAAGTGAGCATGCACCAGTTAACACCTCACTTCTGAAAGACTGAACTACAAAAAATGGCAATAGTCCATGCATAGTGTGACAGCAATAAAAAAGGGCAATGAATGTATTCATAATAATTTTTATTTAGTAATTTGTGGTATGAATATTGCATATATTGGATTACATGACATAGTCTTTGGTTTTAGATGGAAACTTCCTAAAGCAGCAACAGGAGACATTTGATGAGATCCTGTTTCTGTTCCTCAGTTTGCCACTGGCTACTGTATGATTTTAAAATATAAGATGTGAATTTGTAAACTTCCACTATAAAGAAAAAAAACATATTTTATCAATTTTCAGAAAATACATTATTCTCTGAAGTACTTTTTGAGTTAGATACCCACATACTGTGTTCATTTCTTTGAACTCAACCAGTGCAGTGAGTTTAAAACAAGATTATAAATCATTAACTTTCACTTCAAGCAGTTGATGCTTAGGATTTCTGAGCATTGGGAAGATTCTTATTTGCCTAAGGATGTCATTTAAGACAACTCTTAGAAGGCCAAGGACCATCCTATGGGGAAGAGATTCATACAAACTTAACTCCCAGGCCTAAGCATCACTGCAGAATTCAGCTTTTAACCGTTAAGTGAAAAAGTTACAGATATTTCCAGCTGTTGACCTAAGTGGTTGAAATTTTCAGTGCGTGATTCATTGCACTTTAACTTACTTTATATAATGTCCTTTTTGCAGCAAATATGATTCCTTGGCCTGAAAAGGGCCAGGGATAGGGGAGGGAAAAGAGCACTAGATCTTATAATCAGGTTTTTGATAATTAGACTGAAGACTTAATTTTCCCTAGGAGAACATCCATTGCATTTAACTTTGAATATGTGTTATCCAATTAAAAAGTAATGAACTTTTCAGAATGAGAACGTTTAATAATGTAAAATCTAATAATATTTGTGTTTCTGTGTTATGAATCACTATGTTCTCAGGAAGAATACTATCTCTAAAAGAACTGATAATAAAACAAATTAGAAATTAATAGCTGTAATTAATATAATTAATTATATCCAACTCCTTTTCATACTGAGATTGCACAGTTGAATGAAAATTTTGAATTTTTTTTTCTTTTGTACAGTAAACGGAAAAACACAACTTACAAAGACCCTTGTAGGACTCCATGAAAATCAGCCTAAAAGAACATGAGATTGATAGAAAACCTGACAATTTAATGCAAACTGTAAGCTCTGTGTAGGGATCTGTAGAGTTCTACAGCTCAGCCTTTTCAGATGTTCCCTGTGATCATCCCATAAATGAAGGTTTGTTTGATCTGCATTACTGTGGGGCAATGTAACTACTAGTAAGTGAATATTGTGCTTGTGCCCTCTCTACTTGATAAACCAGAAAGCCTAGTTCAGTAATTTAAGCAAAATATCACTCTCAGCGTTGCTGTTGCTGCTTTAACCAAGCACTTATCACTTTTGTTAGACTCTATACATGCTCCTATTGTGAAGAAACACAAGGTTGCTTTCTGAGCAGTTTTCTTTCTTTGGTGCCATTTAGGTGCAAAAAGGTTATTCAGATCAAAACTCTGTTTGTTCTTTGTGCATGAAGCAGTTGGAATCTTAACTAGTAACTTCTAATATTATCTAAGAACACATACTGTGAGATAGTTGAAGCCAGTCATGGGAGACTAAAGTTCTCAATAAAAATGCAGCACAGAATCCTCAATAGCACATCAGGTATAAGAGAGAGCAAAGAGAACTACATTCTATAGCAGAGGAAATAATAATGATTAAGGTGACTGTTCTGCTAATAAATAATAAATCAACAAGAGAGTTCATTGGTAATAATACTATTAAGGAGCAGAAAGGAGACTCTCTGTAAAGTAAGGATTTTACACAACGTGAACAATTTAGCACAGCTCTGAAGATTTTGCTCTAGTTGATCAAAGAGAATTTTATGATCAAAGGTGCTTTTTAGAGATGTAAAGGAACAGTGAGAAAATAACCTTTATTGAGTGAGCATATACCCAATATGTAATTTATGACCTCTAACAGCATAAAATCCTATACTCTGGACAAAAAAATCAGTCTGTATCTACCTTAGCACATACTAAGGGGGAAAAAAAAGCTCTTTTTTTCTTTTATAAGGAGAAAAGGAATGACACAGCCTTGGGAGAGATGTGCAAGAAAATATCTTTCAAGTGACTGACAGAATATGCAGAAAAGAAGAAAAGAGTAAGTTTGGGCTTTGTTTTGTTTTGTTCTTCCAGAGCTGAGGAAGAACAGCTTCACAATTGGAAGGAGGAAGAGTCTGTATAAGATGATCTGGTAGAAGCTCAGCTTTCCACTGGAACGGGTTCAGAAGAGAAAATAGCGCTGCTGGAATTGTAGAGAAATTGCCAAGAATTAACTGACTTCTCACTTATGAAGGTTCAAAGCTTGGCTGAGGATTTTTGGTGCAGCACTCTGTAAGGAAGTATGGTCTTCAACCTCTGTGATACAAGAAATCTCAAAATGACTGAAATCATCTCAAACAATATGTTTTAGGATTTCATTTACACTTATTCTAAAATTAATCGCTATTGATCAAGTAAAATAAATCTCAAATACTCTACTGGTAAAATGCACCTACAAACAAGGAAGTCATGGACAAGTAAGGATTTCTTTTGAAATAAATGAGAACATGTCCATTGTCATTACACAGCCAGGCAGAGGTTACATGTATTTGTGTGATCCAGATCTAACTCTGAACAGAGAAGTCTAGACTTAAACCTGCTGCACGTGTTAAACGAGGCTGTGTTCACCCATGAATTGATGTCCTTAATAATGCATTGCAGTTCCTGTCTGGCCTTTGGTCCTTGTGCTGCAGGGTTATTAACACCATGTCATTGTCAGAGGGGTCCAACCCTGCTATTGTCTCTTTCTGTACATACTCTGGTTCTGGAGAGAACTCCTCACACCCAGACTCTTGGGAGGTGGCAGATGTTTGACTATGCGAAGTGAAACACACTTACACCTCCTGCAGCCCTTCTCCTGCTCCAGTAATGGAACTAAACAAATAACTAACAGAAAACCTTCCCTTTCCTCCTGTTGAAGCCATTTATTTAGTATTTATCACATGACAAATAATATTCCATCATTGTTTTCTCAGGTGTCTTAATAGAATTTATTTTCATTAATGAGGTTTTGATGACATAGCTCCAAGTCAGAGCTAATATGAATCAGAAAAGTAATTTTCTCAACATACATACAGGCAGAACCTCTAACTATTCATATCCTTGTATAGATTAACTAACACCCTTACAAACTCACCATGTGGATCATCTTAGTGTGAGAAATATTTCTTTATTTATTTTCCCCAAGTAAATTTTTAGGACACTTGAATCTGTTAAAAAAATTCAAAGTAAAAACTGATTAATTTTGAGTGGCTTCTGCCAAAAAAAGTATTAAAAAATTAACATTTTATTTTCAAGGATATTGTGATAATTAATTGAATATAATGTTTAAGACCATAGGCTGTCTCAAGAGAAGGATTTTAGGGATTTCAGTGTTTTAATGATTTAATATCTTACCCACTAAAAGGTCAACATCACAAATTATCTAAAAAAGAAACAATGTACATTCTGATCTGGGGAAGGTTATTAGGTGCGAAAAATCTAATTGCAAAGGAGGTTTTGGATCATGGAAAAAAGCATTCTTATACTCATTAGCAGTGCATGGAAACACATGGCACCCGTCTCCTGGACAGATGATCTGAGGGAAGAGAACAAGTGAAAGACGAGTCATTAGCAAGGCCTGGCTGACAAGGCCAACACCTCAGATCTCACCTCTTTTCATGTAGATAAAACATGTATATATTTAAACCCCTGAAATTAGAAGTCACTATTTTTCTTTATGAAAAGTCTCTTCTCTTTTCTCTTCTCTTTGTTTTGTTATCCATGGCATAGAAGTCTTTAGTAGTATATAAAAGCCCAACAGTTTGCTAATGAAATAGACAGTAGTTATTCTATGTGAAAAATAATGTTACTCCAAAGCAGTTATTCTGAAATGTCTTTAAATCATCTCCATATTATAAAAGAATGGGTTAATAAAAACAAAATACAATAACTTGCAGTTAAAGTAAAATTGCCTGATGAAAAAAAACAGGGTCAATTTCCATGTTTGATCCTCAGTCTATTTCCTCATTTCATATACTGGATAAAACAAGTGAATAAATAATCCTGGAAGAAGAAACCATAACTCAGAACTCTCTGGCTCCAGGTTAGGGCTCTAATTACCCTGCTGCAGAGTCATACCCATTGTTCTACTACCTCATTTCAGCCCAATGTTTTTTCATTCCACAATTTCAGTAAGAGAGTGAAGCATGCTTCTGTACTTTTTTGGAGACCTGGGATGGAAAATGCCATGAGCCTGGTAAGTAGAGTTCATGGCTGAATGGTGAGAGGAATGACTGAGAGAGGCATTAGGTCTTCCTGTACTTTTAACCATTGGAATATCTTGTTGTCCAACCATTAAGATCCTGTACAAAATTGGGTAGTGGCAAACAGCACTGTGGGATTCATTGGAAAACAAAGCAGTTCCATTTTGTGAGGAACTTTGTCCAGTTTGTGTGTCAAGAGTGTTCTGGAGGTAGCCTGCAGTACTAGGCAAGAGAATCTGTTTCTCAGGTCTCAATTTAGAGAACCTAGGCTTTTTACTTCAGGCCATTTGAGTTTGTGGCTGGGCAACAATTAGACTTAAAAGCCTTGAATAGCTACCAACTAGGGTTCATTCAGGCTGCATGACCAGCTTCCTAAGCTTTGAGTCCTTCTGTTTTCATCTAGAACTAGGTTATCCCCCTCAGAAACAGTCTACAACTTATGTGTATGATGCTGAATGCAAGTCCTACTCTGGGTCCTAGTTGCATCTTTTTTACTTAAAGGACAGACAAGCAACAGCATCAGTAGTCTGTCATCGATTCACTTTCAACAGAGGCTGTTATATTTTAATGAAGAGCAAGGAGAAACTCTTCACACTGCCAGTCTCAAGTCTCACCCAAGAGCACCAAGTCCCAAATGAATCTGGCACCTGCCTGTGTGAAATTTTTTTTCCTGTTCCCCTGTTGGCCTCTTTGACTCTCAGTGGAGCAGTACTGAAAAGTCCTCAAACGGCATATATTGGTCTTAGGTGAGACGAGGCAAATGTCAGATTCTGCTTGGAGGCATTGCTCTTAATTGTCACTTCTCAGCCCAAGCCAATATTTCATTATTTAAGTACCTCCAATTTGTTCAAATTCCCAGTGAAATAGGTTAGCGTAAGCTCAAGATCCAAAATAAGTGACAGCTGGCATGAATCACAGTGATGATGAGGCTACTTAGAGCTTTGCTTCTTGCAAGCTTCTTCACAGACCATGAAGACCTGAGCTGGAAGCTGCTTGGCTCCATTTGCTAATGCCTAATCTTGGGCAACATTACAGAGAAAGGAAAATATGAGCAGTTGGAAGACTGACACGGAACAACCGTGCATATGGGGAGGGTGACTAAGGACCTTCCTTGCAAAATGTGTTTGTTGAGTGTTCTGTTCCATGCGTGTTAGCAGGATACCACTCTGAGAGCTCTGTTGACTGTAAGTTTTTCTTTAATATTTTGAATCTGTAGTCTCCAGAACACTGTGTACAAATGCCTGTTTTTTATCTAATGCTGGAAAAAGTGAGTAACTTTGCAAGTTTTACCAAGGAACCCTCTGGAGCAAGAGGCTTTTTTCCATTTTTACCATTTATGTCTTAATTTTTATGAGAACATAGAAGAACTGATTTCACTACTGTCCTGGTTCTGGCTGGGACAGGATTAAGGGAGTAGGGTGTGGGTGAGCAAGCAACACATGGTCTGGGGTGTTTCAGTGGGAACACTAAATAGGGGAATACTGTTCCTAAACTAAAACAACTATTTAATTTAAATCTACTAAGAAAATGAACTGGAACCATAAGAGATGATTGAAAAACCATGGTAAGTGCACATGAAAATGGACTAGTTTGAAGTCTCAAGGAAGAAAAAAAAAAGAAGCCTGCATATTGATCAGCAATAAGTATCTCTAATGGAAGGTGAGAGAGAAAGGCTCAGCTAAGAAATCTAAAAAAAAGAGAAACTTGTGATTTGGTGCTCTCTCCTATTTTCTCAGATTTTGTCTTTTCCCATGCTTCTAAATTCCATCTTGAACATGTAAATGATGCAAGTTTGTAGTAGGTCTGGGTTTGCTTACATTTATAGTGAAATTTATCTCATTGTATCCACTTGTTGAATTCTCAATATAAATGTGTTTATAAAGCCACCCATCAAGCTGAATATTTGTATATATCTAAATCCCCTGAAGATTTACAGTCTGAGATTAAGACTCATTATTTTTATTCCAGGAGAATAAAATATTAATATGATTGTAAATGGAAAGCAATGACTTTAATTAAACTTAGAGATGAGATAGAGGGCTGAAAGTATTAAACAAATTTGAATGTATTACAGAAATGCCTACTTGAATGTATTAGTGAAATGCCTATTCAAGCCATAGGTTTGTTCTCAGAGATATTTTCATACTGTACCTGGAAATAAGAGACAGAATAGCAACAATAATATAGAAGCTGTAGTGGAAAAAAAAATTATTAAAAAAACCAACAACCATTGGCCAATATTGTAGCTCAGAAGAGAAAGTATGCCTGCTCAAAATTAAAAGTGTGCAACTGTGACAGTGCTGAGATGAATGCACTTCCATGCAGCTCAAGGCTGGATATTAACATGCGAAGAAGCTGAGAGATGCTTTTTCAATGAATAAGGATTTATGAAGTAGATGGAAATGGCTGCAGAGCAGTTGGTTAGAGCAGGGTGCTAATAATGCTGAGGTCACAGGTTCACTTGCTGTACGGGCTATCCACTGAAGAGTTGGACTCGATCTTTGGGTGTCCTTTCCAAATATTCTGTGATTATTTCAGACTTTTCTGTGATTCTGGGACTCTCAATGGGTCAAATCCTGCAAAGACTTCAGTTCAATAAAATTACAGAAGGAATGAAACTACTCAAGGAAGTATTAGAGGACTGAACCTACACAGAGGCAAAGGCTAGATGGGATTACAGTGGCTGTGGAAGTTTACCTCCCCCTTGCCCCAAAATTACTATAATTTTCTTTTGATTGTAAGAAAGTAAGACAGAAATCGATCATTGGGTTAAGCATCAGCAGAGGCTGGATATTGACCAGTTAATTAATCTACAGCTTTGAACTGAGCACCACTTCTGTGTTGATGCTACTAATTTTGGTAGCACATTTGAAGTTGATAGTATATTTTTAAGATTTCTTTTATAAAATTGTAACTTGTCAATCCTAGGTGACTGATTTCAAATGAGATAAAAACTGTTATTTTGGTCAGTCACAAGTATTCTTACTGGTGTAAGAATGCCCCCTTTTTTTTTTTTTCCTTCTTTTTTCTCTCTTTAAGGAAGAGTAATATTTTAAGCAACACATTGGAAATTAAGACATTGATTTTCAAAAATATAGATTCCCAGTGCATTGACTTTTTATCTGAAGATGCTGGTTCACTGGCCTCTTAAACCCCTTTCTACAGGGGCCTGTCTTATATTCCTGGAAGGAATTTCTCAGGTTAGCACATATTTATAGGTTATCATTTCTAGATTCACATCATCAGTCAAAATTGCTTCTATCTAATTCCCATGATTTTCTAAAATCTGCTTGTGTATGGATACTTTGTGGATAAAAGGAGGTAAAAGTACTAAAAATGTCTTTTTTTTTTCTGATCTTAAAGCAATTAATTGAAATTATTCCTATATAATGTAAGTGCAAAACATCTGAGATAGATGCATGTTAGCTCTGACATAGTGTTTTTTGGCCCACCTTCCCAGAGACTGAGACTTTAGTTCTTGTTGTGATGCTATGCTGTCTCCATCTACATATCCTATATGTCTCATATGCTGATGGTGTAGATGGACGGGGAAGAGGCAATGCCTCTTTGCCAAAGCAATTTTTCAATCTAGCAGTTATCACACTAAGATGGACTTTCCAGAACTTTCTTAGCTGAGGGAAATGCCGTTTTTGTAAATAATAAAATAAGTTTAAACTTTATGAAGAAAAAACCACAGAACTGACCTTTAAATGTTCCAAACAGTAGTTCTATGGCATTACAATTTATTTAACCTTTGAGAGAGTGTTCGTTTAAGTCACTCCAGCTTTATTGTTTTTAACTGTAAGAAAAAGAATTATGTCACAAAAGGTGGTTTTGTTCTTATTGGACAAACTTCACTGCATTTTATACTTTTACTCATTCGTTTACAGCAGGTGAATGAATAATTTGGTATGCATGTCACAAAGCTTCTTTGATTTTTATTTAAGATACTATTTTCAAGACCATATTAACAATATTTGCTATGCATTTTTCCCCCTTCGTGGCATTGCCCTCTAAGATTTCTGATCTACTGTTGCAGTGCTTCATGAGACCAAGTGATTGTGCTGCTTCTTTTCTCTCTTTAATATAAGATTAACCATAAATTTCAATTGCAATAGTGCTGCATATGAGAATATTAAAGTAATAAACACTAATAGTGATAAGAATCAACCTTGAGACAATCTGCTGCTCCTTTTTTCTTCTAGAAAAGGGTCTGTTTTAATCTCTATTTCAAGAGTAGTGTTCAAAAGGTCTTATTTCATCTACACAGTATTGAGCTAGTCTTTTGTTGTGTTTGAGACATGTTGCTCCTGAAAAGCCAAGTGCTGTTTATTTCTAGTAAGATAGCTTTTGGCCTGAGAAATAAGCTGGAGAGAGTAGAATGATACTCCTTTGCTTTGAATATATCATCCTTTCCTTCTGAACAATAATAGCTGAACTTTGATTTTGAGCATGTCATCCCTCTGGATATTTAGAAGTAATGCAGTGCTATTCCACTCAGTGTATACAGGCTTTACAATGGAAAAAAAAGAAAGTGAAAATTTTCATGAATAAAAGAACCAATTCAGGATGTCATTATAGGTGTTGTGTATGTGCATAAGAATCTGCTTTGGAGTCCTCCACAAGAGGGATTCAAAGCATTGTTGGGCACATCTATTTGTAGATCTACGTCATCAGCAAGACACTGAAACTGAGACATTCTATCACCTTTCAAAGGTCACCAGGAGCCACATAAATTTGGGTCAGAAGCATTTGATAGTAAAAGTTACATCTATCATGAAAGATGAGTAATCTCAAGGTAAATGCTGAAGTGCTCTTCTGTCTTTTCACTTGACTGATTGTCTCTGAAAGCCATGACATACTGACTACCCGATCGTTTCCTTCAGCTGTTTTCTCAGTCTGTGTGGCTGGCCTGTGTTTGAAAAGATCCATTGAAATCACTGAAGAATTTCAAGACAGTTAGGTCAACAACTTCAGCATTTCTGGAAATTAATCTTTTCATTAGCAGAAAAATGTATGCATCCCAAACTGTCTTTGTTGTGTACCCAGACAACCTCATAATTTCTTATAAAATATAGAACTCTCTATGAGCACCTTGCCATTTTAAATTCTGTCTAATGTTATACACTTTCCATAAGTGTACTGCCTAAATTAAATGCTTCTAATGAAAATATTAATGCATATTTAATGAACAGAGTTTATAGCACACGTTTAGATTTTATCTTCATCCAGCATATCTGAAATAACACTGAAACTTTTATCAATGTTAAACATTCCCACCATCAGTTATGTATCATAATCCCCAGAATATAGTGCTCACCAGACAGAATTATATTAAATCAGAAGTATAATACAACTTTAATTCATTAATAATACACCTGCATGATTAACTTTTGAGTATGTCATATTTCTAACAAAAGAATGTGTTCTACTAGGTACTTTAGCTCTATCAAATATGATCTTTTACCTTCAAATTTTAGTTTTAAAATTCTACTTTTATCATTAAAAATAAAAAGCCCCAGTAAATAATCTGATCCATATCAACAATGTAATTCTGATATGCCAAGTGAATTTATAATCATGACACATTAAATAAAATGTTTTCATGGTTTGTTAGAATTTATGACAATGTGATAACAAACATTACCTCATTGCTATTCCTTTCAGCTAAGTTTCTCATAAAAGCCAAGCATGAATTATGTTCTTACATGGATACTACAGCCATTTCACAATGTGATACAGCAATGTTTTATATTCTGTATTTTATATATAGAACATAGATGAAGATCAGGCAGTATTCTGTCTATCTATGCTATGAAGGCTTGATGTATACTGTGAAATATGAAAACCTGTGAAGGGAGGAGGATACTGCTCTTTCCCTGAAAATAACCACAAAAATAGTGCTTAACAAACTTCCACATGTACCAGTTGAAAGATGGAGAATGACAGAGTAGTATAGAAACCTTTATAAATGTGGATTGTAGTATTTCTGAGAGAAGCAAGAACAGAGAGGTCTGATAGCTTTACCTCCACTATGACATAAAAAGGGCTCAAAGATAGCTCTGTGGAATTGGTTTCAAAGTGCCTCCTCCATATCCAAATTAAATCAGGTAGGCCATTTTGGACAAAAGGATGAGATAGAGTGATTGCTGCAGTGCTTCTGCTCTGCTTGTCCTCTGAGCTCCTACAAAGTCTATACATCTACTCTGTGTGGATACTCGGACATAGATAAATTTCATTGCCTGCACTGCTGCTTTCTCCTGATGGTTTTCCTCTTTTAGGCTGGAGGGTGTGGTGGGCTCCTCTTTAACACAGTCCATTCTAATCTCAGTGGGAGTGTTTTACAAAGAGATCTTTGTTATTTCTTCCTAAGCTTTCTAGCATCTGCAGTAAGGATTGACACTCTCCAGTGTCAGGCTATATCTGTTTCTGCACAGCCAACATTTTGTTTAGGAAATGTAGATTGGATAGGTAAAAAATATAACATATATATATATATATATATATATATATTTCCTTTAGTTGATTTCTCAGTCTGTTCATTCCCTTACTTAACTCATGCAGCCATGGAATGTCCTAAAATTATCCTTGGCTTCCTCTGTTCCAACATATTGGTAGAATATTTTTCATTGTAAATAGTGTTTTCAAGGGCTAGTGATTATAAAGCATGTTAGATCCTTAAGGAGAGGAGATGTTTGCTTTAGTGAAGCAGTGTGACTAAGAAAAGAGCTTCAAAGAGACTTTTTAATGTCTTAGAATTTCCAAGTTAAGAAGAAGCTTTAAATATTTGGGGGAGGGAGTAACTTATTTCCTGCAAATGAGTCTATCAGTTAATAGAAGCAATGTAACACAATTAAAATTAACTGGCTAATATAGACAGAGGTTTCCATCTGGCATCTTATTATTAGAAGAAAAACAAGAACAATAAACAATTTCACTAGACTGATGGTTTCTTCCCTTCATTGAATCTCAATACCAAATGTAATTAGGATCTCTGAGCCCCAATGACTAATATAAATTTCTCTCTTCAGCTTTCCTTTGTGCAGACTAATGAAGTAAGTAAAATATTTTTATCCACTGGAGAAGTATTCTAGACTTTAGTTTCATGTCAGGCATAAATCAACGCTCACGGTACTTTATATCCTCAGAATATCCCAAGGAAAGAGAAATTCATCAAGAATAACACCATTAGTGAATGCCTGGAGGGCAGCCATCTTATTCTCTTAAACCAATGAATAAACTGCAAGTATAGAATCAGAGTTTTAGTTGATCAGTATTTGCACAGAAAAGAAAAACAAAAATACTGTTATCATGTTCTTTTTAACAATTGAAAAATATTGATTCCAAACTTTCATTGCCAAAATCTATCACATTTTTGTATCCTGCTGTTTCTGACAAATATTTTGTTCCTGATTTCATGTGTTTGTTTATATATTCATCATATACTTGATAAAAAATAATACGAAAGAAAGAAAAAAGAGAGAAGTCCTTACGCCAAAGGCAATGATTCATTTTAACATCTTTCAGTACATAAAAATACCTTATAGGACTTTTGTTTGGGCATATTGTTTTGTTTTGTTTCGTATTGCATGAGAAATACTTCTGTAATGTGTGACTAAAATTATTCTAAGGACCTGATGACAAGTTATGATGATTCATGTATTTGCACTTGTACTTTCTGATTCAGTATCAAGATTTTTGGGTGCCAAACTCTGATTTGGGGATACTTTGGACCACACTTAAAAGTTAATCCTTAATTCATATTTTGATATCCATCAGACTAGATATGCATTTCTATTTATGTACCTCTGTCTATATGGGAATGTTTCCTTATTCCATGATTAAAAAATAAAGTACATATTACATTAACATGAAAAGCTGCCACAACTTTGTGTTCAAGTTGTCACTAAGAAGTTTTCTAATGCATTAATTTCTATTTTTATTTATTTATTTATTTAAATATCCAGAAAATAATCATGAATATCTCATGTTGAGACTCATTTTTCCTGTAACATTAAAAACAAAAGAGGTTACAGTCAAATGAGATTCTTGCAGCATTTAATCCTACCTTCTACAAAATATTTCTCTATTATTTGATCCACATTGCTTGACTGAAAGGATGTTATTATTTACTTTTCCATGAGAACTCAGACTTATAAAGCAATGAGAAAATGCTAGGTTTGTCACTTTTTTTTTGATTAGGGGAATGACATGATCTTAAAGGACTTCTTTTCAAACATTCTTTGGTAAAAATATTTATAACAATGTGATTTAAGGGGATAAGAAAATCCAGGTTGTAAGGTCCAGGTCTGCTTTAAAGTAATTTTAAAGCATGATAACTGGTCAAAATTGAGAGCATCTATTTTTTTATCAGGAAAGCTCTGAAAATAAAAGGCAGAACGAAAATGAATGGAGAGAGACAAAAAACATTATCCATCAGCTAACAAAAGTGTTGCCCTACATCCCATTTTCTGGTTTTACATGACTACTCAGGTAAAATATCTGTTGTTACCTTCCATCACATACTTAATTCCTGAGTCGACTTAGTGTTCTCTATCTTAACATTTTTCTCTGGATGTATTTATTCCACTTTTCTGTACCATGGTTTTAAAGCAGTAAGTTTGATCATATACTAGTTTATGAAAAAGTGTGGACTTGAGACTGCAGGGACTGTATATGGCCTATTCCAGGGAGCACCCAAGGTGATCACAGTTTATTGTTACAGAGGAAAAGTAATCTGCAGTCTCCAGTTGTATCTCCAGCAAAGTTTGTTGGTGTTACAATGCAATCAGATTAGATGATCACATTTTAGAAATTGTTATGAACTGGCTTAATTAATGAACTGTTTTAAAATGAATAGTGGAAAGAATGAAGGTGCCTTCAAACAGCACTTCCTAAATCCTGGCAGTTCCACAGTGTGTGCTTGTCTCCTTAAAGAAAAGGAACAGATCTCTTTCAAAAGCCCACCAAGTATTGGTACTCTGTATTTTCTCACCAACTGCTTGCAATAGAATATGCAAATTCATCTTGCTCTGAATATTTAGGCTTATCAATCATACCTGCTGGAAGAGGCACATTTTATGTGCCCTAGGCTAATAAATTGGGACTTGGAGCAGTTCAGGCTTATTTGTTCCTGGTGAGATTAATCTTGCTAGCCTTGGTCTCTATGCTTCTTCAAACACAGGTCATGTACTTCAGCTCTGCCTCTTACTCTTTCGACCATTGATATCTATATGCCCTTTTCCCCCTCCACATTTCACTTCAAAGTTTGGAAATAGTAAATTTCATAATAAGTAATTGGAAAAAACAGGCGAGGAGTGTTATTTAGTGTTGGACAGAACCTAGAGATTTAGTATAGGCAAATTATTTTAAACTCATCTTTTGTTACATGGTTTCTCACTGTTTTTCCTTAATTCCCTGCATAGTCTGGGCAGATAATGTGAACGACAATTAGAAGGCTTTTCTATACTTCTCTTATAACTCACTTACATGCATGAAAATCACATCTGAATAAATAGGATTCTTCTTAGTGGCTTATTTTTTGTGTTATTAAATGTCTTTTTGAGTGAAATTTCAATTCAAAACAGGAATTTTGGGTGCTAAATTAATTCAGTTGATGCACACAATAATTTTATTTCTATAGTACTTAAAACTATTTCTAGTTTAAAATTCAAAATGGACTTGGGAGAGGATTGTCTGTAAAACCAGATCGATATACTGCTTTTTGAAGTAATTAAAATGAGCCCTTAAATAGCTCTTCATCTTTAAAATAAAATACAAATGTTCTTTGTTATGTATTTGCTGAATAAAAATTTAAATCTAAATACTATCAAAGGTGCTTACTTGAGAAGTTTTTAAATATGTGTGGCAGTAGTAGGATCAAAATGAGAAATGGTCTAAGTACTGTATAATTATTTCTTTCTCTTTCTGAGACTAATGCACTTTCAGAAACACATCATTCAAGCTCTTCCCCTGATCTTTAGGACATCCAGCAGTCAAGTTTCAAGGACAAATGGGATTTTAATGGGTACTCATTCGCATCAAATGGCATGTAAATATGGTATTTTTTTCATATATTCTTACCCTGCTTATAATTTTTCTATTTGGTCCTCTGGCTTCACTGTGACGACTAAAAAGCTGTAATATGCAGGATTCTTGGTGATTAAGTAATTTGGAGGAGGAAATTCAAAAACTTCACCAGATTAAAGTGATAATAGTCAAACAGGCAAAAGTTGCATTTGTTGCCTAACTTAACTCCTACTGAGTGAAAATTAACTTTATTGTTTTTGTGAATGCAACGTTCTTTGGCAATGAAGAGTTACGATATCTTGTCAAAGGAGGAGGGTTGTAATATTTTAGGGTTTGTTCCATTCATTTAGGAACGTTACTAAAATAATTAGTTTTGTAATGCTAAAATAACAGCATGGTGAGTTTTTGTTGTCCTTAATACTACTGAAAAGTCCATTTATAATTTTCAGGCAAAAAAATTATGTGAACCCTTTTAATTAAATTGATTAAACATTGCACTTCATTGATTATTGTATCCTACTTACCCAAGACATGATTATATGAAATAGGATAATCTGTTCCTTGCCTGTAACTTAGATAATAATGTATCTAATAGGAGTTGCCATGGTAATCAAAGTTAGAAAAATGTTTTTTCGTCACGAATTCAGAAAGTGGAGGACTTCTAATGTCCTGATTTTTCTGGAGCAGAGGTCTGCTTTCAGTGCTTTTAGAATCTTGTCAGAAAATGCAGTGTGATTCTTAAAAACTTCACTTTTAAGGTGTTCTAAATTTCATGCTAACTACCTCTTTTCTGAACTTTTCCTATGTTCCAGTTATCCTGAGTTCTCCTTAACACAGAGGAACTAAAAGACATAAGACTAAAATTATTGACCATGAAGGCACCTAAAATTAGGGCATTTGCAGTTCTTACTCTCTTGCTTTGAATTGGGAACAATGGATTTAGGAATCTAAAATTCCGTTTGGTCAGACACTGTTTAGCAAGTTCAGTAGATGTGAGGAAAAAGAGGATGATTTTAAATTGCAGAGAGGTTACGGTGCTTTGTAGACAAATGAGATGTGGTGGAGTCCCCTCTGTAGATTTGTTATGAATCTAGAACAGGAATAATTTCTGAAATAAACAGAAAGAGTCACATAGCAAAAAAAGAACAGATCAGCCCGAGGTAACAGTTTTAGATATTGTACCACCATATCAAACTATTCAGAGTCTTAGGGTTTGTAGAAAATTATAGCATTGAAGGGATGTTATGTACTGTTTCTAGAGATAAAGAATGACTTTTCAACATTCTAAACATTTAAGAAATATCTACAGAATCATACAAACCTGATAATCATATTCCACAAGAGAAGAAAAATATTTATAATAATTGCTCAGATGACTGGTGTTATTGTATAACTCAATTTTTCAGATTCTTTTGTGCAAATGTTACTGTGAAATTTAAGAGGCAATTGCCAATAATAAGTTTTACATTGATAAAGTAATATCTATATGTGAATGAATGATCAATGTTAATTAATTTTTAGTCTTTCTCTCAAAAAAAAAGGATAGCTTTACTTCTTGCTCTGCTTCAAAAATATTTTAATTTAGGTATCCAATCTCATAGCACAGACAGAAATAAAAAAGAGTGAGTAGGAGAGGGAACAATTCCTCAGGAGCTCACTGCCTGAAATTTTTTTGTCTACGTGATTTAAGCAAATATTTATAAAATGCAAGATCTGTTCAGATCTGATCTTGGGAAGAAAGTTGGATCAAATTCATCAGACTGTATTTGTAAGGAGTAATTTGTCAAACTCTAATTAGAATCCACTAAAGTAGTGATTACAGGGCAGTATTTTATTGCAATGAAATAGAAAATAAAAATCTAAAACAGAAACGTTGAACATCTCCCTTTTTGCTTTATGATGAAATGAATCATATTTCATCTAAAAAAATTTCATTTTCTACAATTTTTTTCAATGAAGAGGTGATAAATAACTCCTTTAGAATTATTGTGAAAGAGATAGTGGGAGTGAAGGACTCAATATTCCAGGCCAGATTCCAGTGAAATAGCAAGAATAACATTTAAATACTTAATGTATCATATAGCATAATAATGGTTCAGAGGACAAACACTCTGCTTGGTAATGGAACACTGTGTGATCCAGATTTTGATCCCTTTAAAGCATTAGCTATTTAGCATATGCAGAAATATTTAAAATCTGATTCTCTTTTTCTTTAGCTTAATGTACAAGTATATGTATACTAGTAAATTAAATATGTCTGGAAGAGCCCTCAGGAAACAGGGGTGACCTGATGGGAACAATCTCTCATTTATGGGAGTTATGTGAAGTTTCTTAGCCACCAAAGCAAACTGACTGCGTCCAAATTGACTATTAAGCATGGTCCCTGGAACTCTTTGGCTAACACATCATGTCTGTGAATTCATTTGGAAACCACAAATCGATAAGGGCCCCAAGAATACTGGAAAAACTATTGCATTCCAGTTGGTTGGGAGTGTTGCTGGGCACCATGTAATTCAGTAGTGTAGATAAACTCTGCAAGTTCTTCTCTTAACTTTTTTTGTGATAATTTCTTATCAGTATTTCGAATTTGGGGGTTCAAAGTGCTGAGTAATGTCTAATAAGTCTTACAAAACATACAAACATAAAGCTCAGGTGTTAATATCTACAATGTCTAACACTTAATCCATTTTTTTCTCTCTCTCTTCAATGACATTATAAGACATTCTTTTACAAGAATGGTTGTTTAATTTCATGACTTATCTTCATACTCTAAAAATATATCAAATTAGTTACTTTCTTTAAATCAGTAACTTTAAAGTTAAATAAGTAACTTTAAAGTTACTTTCTTTTAGATTTTTCTAAAAGGTAACTCAATTTTACAGTCTGCTACTTGTTAATATACTAGCTTTTTTAATTTAACACTGAGAATAAAGTAGAAGGCTCGCTATGGCAATCTCTATAACTTAGAAAATTAGTTCAAACCACTACTTAATTTAAAGAACTTTTACTTCATCCTTTACTTATGCTTAAAGCAGCTAAGAAATATTTGACTTACATTTTTATCAGGCATTAGTACTTAAGTGTTGACCTTCCATTCTTAGTACATAACTAAATGTGACATGCTTTTAAAATGTCAAAAAAATGTATATGTCTCCCTAGAAATTAAGACTTTGTGATAGAATATGAGGAAAATTTTAATTAAGCTAAAAGCTCACAGCATCTAGAGCCGTGTTAATTATGAATAAAATGAATGAAAATGTACTTTAAAAATATTTAAAAAAACTTATGGCACAGCATACGTTTGTGTGCAGCTAAATAAATATGCAAGGTATAGTTCTTGGGTAGGTGTTTGGTGTAAGGTTGTGCATTTTAAGCCAGACTTGATTCTCACTAGTGGGAAAGGAAAAACATATTTCTCTCTGTTGTTTTTCTTTGTTTGTTCTTCTATTTATTTCAGGCCAGATCCTCAAGTCCCTAGTTAGTCTTTACTGCTACAAAACTCACATTATCAGGAGTATTTCTCTTGATTAAAGAATGATTCAAGTAAATTTGCTCCACTCTTCTAATTAGTAAATGTGTCACTTGCTGCAAGGATATCCCAATAGACATTACACAGGTCTCTGATCAGACTCATTCATAGCACAAAGCAAGGAAAACAGACTGTGGTGATGAAAGTGTGGGATTTAAAAATTTGTAACTGTGAGTTAGGATATATAAACATTTAAGACTTCATAAAGCCTTCAAGTTAATTTGACTTGAAATATCAAGTAAAAAGGACAAGTCTACTTTATCTGTAAACACCTACAACCTATACATGTAGGACAATCTTTTCCCACAGTATTGACAAGAATTTAAGCAGGCAATGCAGAGAAAAGTAACAGCACTCATAAGTAACCAAGACTCATTAAGCTGGTGAAGTGATGGATGCGGGTGAGAAAGGCAGGAGCAGAGTGGCATGCACACAGAAATACCATGGGTTTTGAGCAGAAGGAAAATATGTTTGAGAGGATACTAATATCAGTTTTTGTAACAAAGTTTTCCAGCAACCCTGTCTACTTTGAGCATATTATTTTAGGTCTGATAATTTTTAGAGATACTTCCACATACTAAAGAGTTACTGTAAGTTTCTTAGTATCTTCTACTCTTAATAAGCTAATAAGGCTAAAGATGTTTAGCAATTACAATCCCTTTGTGGGATTAAGCCAATTAAAAATATTCCTTGTTTTGCCTTACACAAAGCCTTTTTAGGAAGAGAAACTGTGGCACTAGGCTTGTAGCAGTTTAAGGGACCACAGCCAGTCAAAAGGACCACAATCCCATATGTATGTTTGCACACTGAACAAGAAATATATAGAGAGTGCTCTGGTAGTTTCCAGCTCCTGCCACATAATGTCTTGGCATCACAAAAACTCTCTTGGAAAGACAGAACTTTAGAGATGTCTTGATGCACATAGATGAGAATTATTTTTTCTCTCTGAAAATTACTCTGCTAGAGCTGATCTGACTCAAATCTTCCTGCCCATTGAGCTGACAATCCCCACTTTGTAATGAGATGAACCCCCTGACAATCCCCCCCTGCACTGAGATGAACCTCCTGAGTTACCTGACTAGGACAGTAAATCTGTGGGGAAGCATAAATTGGGCACTGGAGCTTAGATGGCTGCTTTAAAGGGTTTAGAAGAAATAAAGGGGAAACAGGGGTGTTGCAGAAGATAAAGACAGGAAGGGTACCCAAACTGATTTCAAGTGTTAGCAATTTGCAACAGCTATTGCAACAACAATTATCAAGCTGTTGCCAGGGCTTAGATTTTGGCTGGAATAAATGGTATGGCATATTTTCTCATTCAGATACTTTGATTTAAATCCAAGGAAGTTTTGTTGTCTTGGTATAAGAGTATTTAGAGGTGTAACTTTTCTTAACATAGGGTAATATAACTTTGGCAATATTAGCAAAAACAAGCACAGAAGCAGGAGTAAAAATAGCAAATGAGGGAAGTTTCCCTATATTTATTTTCAGATGTCTACTCTCCCATCCAAATGCTTCTAAATAACATCTAATATTTCAAGGCAGAACAATAGTACTTATCAAATCTAGAACAGTTTGCTTTACTTCTGTTTCCTTGCATTACCTCTGCTTACAGAATTTATAACCCAGTCACATCCAAATATCTCAGTTTTACAATCTGTCCAAAATACAAAAATTTTGGATGCACCTGTTCTTCCATCTATTATGCATTATAAATTTTCTCTCTTACTCTATCGTTTATTTTACTTTGGAAGCTTACCCACTGCTCAAGAGTTGTTTCTACAAAGTTAGAGCAATGAAAGAAATATTGAATAAGGACTGTAATACAATTGTAAACATTTTAAATGAGTATTTCATCCGAAATCAAATCTACAGTTCTTATTGTATTTGGTTGCTGCACAGATTGCAAGACTCATGTTCTTTCCCAGCATAATATCAATAAGCTATTTTCTCCACCAGCTGCTCACCAGTTTGGTTTGTTGTGACTATTAACTATAGAAAAGTTATCTCAGTATTGGATCTCACTGATGAAAAGACTCAAAGCATCTCGATTTCTTGCAGTTTTTGCTGGATATTTTCTGGTTAAAGACATTCATAGTAATATGAAGTTCTTTGCCAATCTCTAATTATCTATAATTCAAACAAGTCCTGAAAACATTTTTTTTCAGTTTTTGCAATCAGCTCTGTAATTTCTGCCATGATTCTGTTTAGTTTTGATTTTTTCGATGTAAAGATTGATGAGGGAAATATTTTTCCCATAATGACCTTTTCACAAGGTTCATAAGTGTTCGGGTATACATCTGCGTGTAAATGTACATGCATACGTATATGTCTACATTGTATTGGTTCTGCAGGGCCTGATTTTCAGCATCAGGGAGGACCACAGAGGTGGCTGCTGTGAGAAGCTGCTGGAAGCTTCCACCACGTCCAGCAGAGCCAATCCCTTATGGCTCTGAGGATGAATGTGCTTCTGGGCCAGTACATTGGTAACTGGAGGTAACACTTCTGTGATTACAGGTTTAAGAAGAAATCAAAACAAAGTGTGTGGGCAGATTTAATTCCAACCAGAGAAGAGGAGGAGTGAGAACTTGAGAGAGAAACAACAATGGAGACACCAACGTCAGTGTAGCTCCAGATGCTGGACCTGTGATGTCCCTGCAGCCTGTGGTGAGGCCATGGTGAAGCAGCTGTGCCCCTGCAGCCCATGGAGGTCCATGTGAGATGCAGAGATCCCACAGCCCATGGGGAGGTGCCCACGTTGGAGTGAGGGGATGCCCAGAGTGGGCTGTGGTCCTGTGGGAGCCCCGTGGAGACAGAGGCCTTGCTCCTGGGTTGGGGTAGCTTGTCCTTTGAGGACTGCACTCCGTGGCAGAGTGACCCACACTGCAGCAGTTTTGGGATGTCTGTTTGCCTGTGGAAGGAATTCACGCTGCAGCAGGTCGCAGAGAGCTGCTGCTCGTGAGATGGAGACGTGTTGGAGAAGTTCACAGAGAACTGTCTCCTGTGGGAGGGACGTCACGCTGGAGCAGGGGAACGACTCCTCTCTCCGAGCAGTGAGGGAAACAGTGGGTGGTGAACTGACCATAATCCCCTCTCCCTTCCTCTTCATGCCGCTGGGGTAGGCAACAGAGCTGAGAAGGAGAGAGGGGTGGGGGGAAGGTATTTTTAAGAGCTTATTTTACTTCTCACTATCCTTCTCTGCTTTTGTTAGCAATAAATTTACTTATATCTGCAAGCTGAGCCTGTTTTGCTCTTGATGGTAACTGATGAATGTTTTCTCCAGTCCTTATGAACCCATGAACGCTTCAGTATATTTTCTCTCCTCTGTATGGCTACGGAAGAGGGTGAGTGAGCAAGAGGCTTTTGTGGGTGCCTGGCCTCTGGCCTGCATCAAACCATGGCATCAGTTCTGCCAGATTCAATTGCTTTGAATGTAGTGTGGCCAAAATATTACTTATGTGTAAGGAATCTTTGTTAAATCCCCAGTACTATTGTTCAGGATGAGTAATAGTGGCAGATACTGATTCCTAAATGCCTGCTTCCCATGCTGATGTTGCAGCCATGTGCTTGTGGAAATCTTTTCTTGCTGAATATTTGGGTTTTTTCTCCTGGCAGTACTCTTATAAGTCCAAAGGCTGAAATACTCTTTATCCAGACAGAAAAAAAAGCTTCCATGGACCAGAGCTATCATTTTAAAAGGCACACTCCATATGACAATTCTAATTTCTCTTTAATTCCAAATGTTAATAGTTCCTCTTGGCTTCCTTATCTTTTTAGTGCACAAGTGTATAAACCTAATTTTTTTTTCCAAGCTCACCAATCAAAGCAATACTTTGTAGCACACATGGGTCTACTGAAATAGAAGGAATTGTTAAATTCTGGAAAAATTACTCTAGTTTCCTACAAATTAAATAGTTCTTTATGAAAAATCTAAACCCACAAATTTGACTTTTGATGTGACATGACCAATATCATAATCACAGGCAACAAAGAGCAAGAAATTTTCTGCTGACAGATAAATTTCCTTCTGTGTTCTTAAATTTTGTTTGTTTTCATCAGTCATTTCATGGGAATCGTACAGGTAAGTGGAGATATTAGGTAGAACTGGTTACAGACTGAAGTTCTGTTTTGAAAACTGTGTTCTAAAAATGTCACTTTGGTTATGGGTTTGTCAAAGAATGAAATTTCTAACAATGCGTTTGGAAGCTGGATCTACTGAAATATAAACACATTTGCATTTGTGTATGTCTGAGAGAAGTCTAGACTTCCACCGTAAGGAAGTGGCTGTGAGTAGTCATCAGCTTATTGCTGATAAACTCCTGAACCAGGAGCTACTGCAACAATCAAAAGTAATTTTAGACTCTTTTCAGCTAATAAGATTATTTTGTTTATAAATTAATACAACACTTTAAATATGCACTTTTTTATTATCACAACTCATATATACAAATTAATTTTCTGACTTTAAAAAGCACCCTTTTCTCCCATGCTACAAATGAAGTTTTATAGATCAGAACAGATGGTAATTTTGAGTGAAGATGTACTAAACTACTATAAAGGTATAGTTACTGGGACACTGTGTGGCGACAGATGTTAGTAAGAGTTTATTAGTTTAGGCTTTTTTATATTTTCTTTATTGTAGCTTTATAGGACNCCATGGTGAAGCAGCTGTGCCCCTGCAGCCCATGGAGGTCCATGTGAGATGCAGAGATCCCACAGCCCATGGGGAGGTGCCCACGTTGGAGTGAGGGGATGCCCAGAGTGGGCTGTGGTCCTGTGGGAGCCCCGTGGAGACAGAGGCCTTGCTCCTGGGTTGGGGTAGCTTGTCCTTTGAGGACTGCACTCCGTGGCAGAGTGACCCACACTGCAGCAGTTTTGGGATGTCTGTTTGCCTGTGGAAGGAATTCACGCTGCAGCAGGTCGCAGAGAGCTGCTGCTCGTGAGATGGAGACGTGTTGGAGAAGTTCACAGAGAACTGTCTCCTGTGGGAGGGACGTCACGCTGGAGCAGGGGAACGACTCCTCTCTCCGAGCAGTGAGGGAAACAGTGGGTGGTGAACTGACCATAATCCCCTCTCCCTTCCTCTTCATGCCGCTGGGGTAGGCAACAGAGCTGAGAAGGAGAGAGGGGTGGGGGGAAGGTATTTTTAAGAGCTTATTTTACTTCTCACTATCCTTCTCTGCTTTTGTTAGCAATAAATTTACTTATATCTGCAAGCTGAGCCTGTTTTGCTCTTGATGGTAACTGATGAATGTTTTCTCCAGTCCTTATGAACCCATGAACGCTTCAGTATATTTTCTCTCCTCTGTATGGCTACGGAAGAGGGTGAGTGAGCAAGAGGCTTTTGTGGGTGCCTGGCCTCTGGCCTGCATCAAACCATGGCATCAGTTCTGCCAGATTCAATTGCTTTGAATGTAGTGTGGCCAAAATATTACTTATGTGTAAGGAATCTTTGTTAAATCCCCAGTACTATTGTTCAGGATGAGTAATAGTGGCAGATACTGATTCCTAAATGCCTGCTTCCCATGCTGATGTTGCAGCCATGTGCTTGTGGAAATCTTTTCTTGCTGAATATTTGGGTTTTTTCTCCTGGCAGTACTCTTATAAGTCCAAAGGCTGAAATACTCTTTATCCAGACAGAAAAAAAAGCTTCCATGGACCAGAGCTATCATTTTAAAAGGCACACTCCATATGACAATTCTAATTTCTCTTTAATTCCAAATGTTAATAGTTCCTCTTGGCTTCCTTATCTTTTTAGTGCACAAGTGTATAAACCTAATTTTTTTTTCCAAGCTCACCAATCAAAGCAATACTTTGTAGCACACATGGGTCTACTGAAATAGAAGGAATTGTTAAATTCTGGAAAAATTACTCTAGTTTCCTACAAATTAAATAGTTCTTTATGAAAAATCTAAACCCACAAATTTGACTTTTGATGTGACATGACCAATATCATAATCACAGGCAACAAAGAGCAAGAAATTTTCTGCTGACAGATAAATTTCCTTCTGTGTTCTTAAATTTTGTTTGTTTTCATCAGTCATTTCATGGGAATCGTACAGGTAAGTGGAGATATTAGGTAGAACTGGTTACAGACTGAAGTTCTGTTTTGAAAACTGTGTTCTAAAAATGTCACTTTGGTTATGGGTTTGTCAAAGAATGAAATTTCTAACAATGCGTTTGGAAGCTGGATCTACTGAAATATAAACACATTTGCATTTGTGTATGTCTGAGAGAAGTCTAGACTTCCACCGTAAGGAAGTGGCTGTGAGTAGTCATCAGCTTATTGCTGATAAACTCCTGAACCAGGAGCTACTGCAACAATCAAAAGTAATTTTAGACTCTTTTCAGCTAATAAGATTATTTTGTTTATAAATTAATACAACACTTTAAATATGCACTTTTTTATTATCACAACTCATATATACAAATTAATTTTCTGACTTTAAAAAGCACCCTTTTCTCCCATGCTACAAATGAAGTTTTATAGATCAGAACAGATGGTAATTTTGAGTGAAGATGTACTAAACTACTATAAAGGTATAGTTACTGGGACACTGTGTGGCGACAGATGTTAGTAAGAGTTTATTAGTTTAGGCTTTTTTATATTTTCTTTATTGTAGCTTTATAGGACATTTCATGCTGTTTGAAACAAAATAATCCTATTTTCCTATCATTCCAGTTTGTGTTGAATTTTTGCTTCATAAAGATTCTTATATGTTCCTAAGTTTTCAACTACTCTATTATTTAAATTTGCTTTTTCTAACAAGCATCTGTGTACAGAAATAAAATGTAATAATGTATGTTTCTATTTTTATTCTTATAGAAAAGATGTGTCTAAAGGCAACAGTCAGAAAGGTTCTAAATAAGAGAAAAGTGTGAGAGAATGGAAATCTGTACCATGCTCAACAGACTTGAAGTCTGCCAGAGCATATGGGAAAGAGAATCCTTAACTGACAAATCTTTACTGAGAATGAACCTGTTAACCAAAGCAATTTAAATCCAGGCAGTGTTCACTGGAGTGCTCCAGCTGACCTCAGCCTTTTTCTGATAGCAGAGGGAAGCTTTTAAGGGATTTTCACAACCAAGTGGAACTGAAGCCGTAAGTGCACAGGAAAATGATGCATTTCTTGCAACTTATTTTTGCCTGAATCCAATTATGCCTAGTCAACAGCCAGCTGTTGCCTCAAAATAGACTAAACAGAGAACCCTCGGCAGAAAGGTTGGGAAAATGAAAGCCAGCTAGTTGTAAGAATGGATTAGACTGGTGATTTTTGGATTTCTTCTTTTGCAGTTTTGTATTTTCTGCTCTAACCTGGGATTGCTAGATCATTCTGATCTAGATGCCAAAATGGCATTGCCAACTGAGATTCTCTTGAGAGAATTCTTCAGGCAAGTAAGTGGATTACATCTCAAGCACTGTATTGTCTGCAATTTTCAATTCAGCTAAGCTCTGGGAATTGCAGATAGCAGCTGAAAGAGTGCCCACTTTAAAGAGAAAGGTATAAGTGTCTGAAGCGGGAAAGGATTTTCTGACTGTGAGGTTTGCCCTGAGAAATTGAAGATGGGTTTCTAAGGAAAGGAAAACAAAGGAACTGTCTCAGAATCTTCATGGACTGCAAATGGGAAACAGATTTAAGATGGTCTATATAGGCATCATAGGATTTGACGGATTGAAGAGGAAGAGCAGGTAATTTAGTGGAACAGAAAATAGCAAACACATTCAAATTTATGAATAAAGTGAGAGTGTAGAAAGAAACTAATTTTGTATAATACAAAGAATAGTCTTATAAAGGACAAAAATCCTAACAACATATACAAAAAATATGATCATGAAGTGATGAGAGTTGAGATCAGAAAAAAAATGAAGAATATATTTTAAATTAGTGGGAGAACTGAGAATTAACTGCCTTTAAATATTTCAAGTCAAGGTAGTTTGTGGTCCTTATGGACAGTTGATAAGCATTTAGTGTACTCAGAGACATAGGGAACCTCTAATGCTGTCATTTTACATGATAGCTGTGTCTATAAAAGAAAAACCTTGAACGTAAACACGGGTTTAGGATTAAGCACTAAACTTCCAAAGTTATGGTTTTTGCTCTTATGTTGGTTATAAGCTGGCTAGCTTGATGGTATTATTGATATTGTTATTCCTAGCAATCATACATGTTGAATCTTATTTCTGTGTCAACTTTTCCTTAGGGAGACTGCAGTTTTGTTTTTTGGCAAAGAACCAAGGAAGGACTGAAACAGAAAGAGTTAAGTGAAGATTTAGGCAAAACTTGAGCAGTTTAAGTAAGTATCAAGTTAATATTTTCTTTCAAAATTATTCTACAGCCCTACAGAACTGGCACCCTGTCTATAGTGTAGACTTTCAATTGCACTTTCAGTTAGAGGTTTGCAAAAGAAGTTCTTTGGGGGGCACCTTAATGGCCAGATTGCAAGTCTAACTGTGTCCGTGCTAGAAACTCATTAAGGGCCAGTAAATATGAGGGGAATGAAAGAAAGCAGAAAGATTAAAGAGACAATGATGATCCAATAGAGGAAAGATGTACTTTCATTCACTATGTAAACAAAATTGCAATTGCCCTTTTGGCACTTGTGTATCAGTGGCAAATTTGCAGTCTGCAAGAAGAGCACTTTGTATCTGAATACTGTAACTTTGAGGGCACACAAGCAGTGGGTAACATGCAGCAGGTATTAAATGGATAAATATGCTTAAAGATTGTGTTTGGCTGGGCAAGATACAGAAGCCTGGCAGAGGGGATCGTGGTGACACAACACAGCAGGCTCTGTGCATCTTGTTGGATTAAAGACTAGATTTGTGTCTTAGCCAATATAATGTCATGTTGAGTTATGTAAATCCCATCACAGAAATGCAAACACAATGCAGCAGCAGCATTCTTTGGCATGGGCTCTTCAGCTATTTCCCTGAAACCAATTTGATGTCTTGCTACAGATTGTTTTTCCCTTGTGGCACAGGCACAGTTAGTTGAATTCAGTTCTTTTTTGCTGAACTATTATGATGTAAACCCCATACTTTAATATCTGCAGTGTTTATTTTTCCTAAATGCAATATGTTAAGACAACTGGAAAGTTGATATCATGGTAAATAATGAAAGTGATATTATGCAGCTGAAGAGGTAAGGAACATTCAGCTAACAAATATTTAATATTTAAGGAAAAAATCCTGACTGATAGGAGGATACAGGCATTCATATATCAGACAGAGATCAGAAAACACTGAAGACAAGCATTAACCAGTTGCTGAGCTCAGTCAAAGAGTCATCTTATTTGTGTGTTCAGACTGGTTCAGAGTGCACAGAGAAAGAAAAGCTGCGTGTGGGCTCGTTTCACCTTTTTCCATAAGTGGGTAGCAAGAGGACAGAGCCAGATGATGGAAAACGACATGCCAGTCCTCATTTCTGTGCAAGGCAACAGAAGAGAAATTCTTCCAGCAGGGAGAAAGGGGTGAGGATCAGAGTAAGACGGCAGTTCAGAATAACTGGGATGGAGTGGAAACCTTTTCTTTGATGAGGTTTACTATGACTTTCAAATTCTCCTTTGCCTAGGGCATCCTAATTATGGTTCTAATCTAGCCCCAAGTGCTGGAGCTGCAATAGTAAAGATTCAGGTCTACTACCCTGATAGTTTACACCAAACTCAAAAATCACTCTAGGGGTGAAAGTGCAGACTTTAAGCACAGCTTTTGAATGCAAGCTTAAATGGTGGCCTCAATATAAAATGCCTCCAGGTGCCCTCCTTTCACTTTGTAATATGTTAATATTAAGCCTAATGTAGCTAACACATTAGGGAATTTTCCTTCACATCAGCTTTTTCAGGCCTCTGCTGTACATGGTAGTATTTTGAACATAATGAAAAAGGATTTTTTGAAAATGTTGACTTTAAGATGTGTGATGCATCCAAAAAAGATTTAGAAAACATCAAGATTACAGCATAATGTTCTCAAATTACATATACTGGAGTTTGTTTTCCTTCATAATGTCTTTTAAGATAAATGTGAATCAGTGTAAAAATGTGAGCATAACAGCTTTTAGTTTGCTAGCATTCTTTGATTTTATAGATCTGCTTACATTTAGCTCTTTGTTCAGAAATATTGAATAGCTGTGTATAGCATTTATAATTTCTCCTTCCAAACCCACTTTCACTTTATAGTAAGATAAGAATCAAAATGTTATTTTGCAAAAGTCAAAATTCCCTTTAAAAAGGGTATAAGTATTTTGCAATGACACTATGATTCTCATCTCTTAAATCTTCCTTTCAGAATATTTTGGTTTAGTGGGTAGGCTTGACACTAATCACATGTAACAGTTGTTTGCAAATGTGCAGCAACACTGTCTGTTGAGATCTGTAAAAACACTAATAGCTTCCGGAGCTGTTTGCTGCAGGAACAGGAGCTTGGCTGCAGCTGTTGACAGTGATGAAGATGGGCGCCAAGCTGAGACAGTCCAAGCTTGTCCTGACATTAAAGGATTGTCCACCTTGGGAGCTAATTGGAATTAAAGCATTATCTTACCTAGAAAGCTAATTGGGATACTGGATCAATGATTGAGCTTTGAAGTCACTGGTTCAGGCCACAGGTGAGGTGATTTTTCTTGCCTGTAGATATTAGTTCCCATGAACCCTACAGAATGTAATGACCCACCACAAAATAACAATTTAGTCCGAATTCATACCCATGTCAAGAGAGGCCTCATTTTTTAGTTTATCAAAGCAATTCAAGGACGTATCAACTTTGTATAAGAAACTATTAAAGCTTTATAAACAAGCATTTGCATTCCCTTACTATGAAAATCACTAGATATTTCTGGACACATTTCATAACTTTAAAGACAATGTGCAGTGTAGCATCTTCTCGTGCTTTCTCAGCCTTTTGAGGTGATTGCATTCAAATAAAGACTGTCCCATGGATCTGAGAGTAGATTTTGCTCTTAGCTGTAATAGTTGCAAAAGACATGGTATTGCATCTCCTAAGCCAACCTGTCATTTAAACTATATGCCTACATTACTAATGTTCAACATATAAATGACAACCAAACTGTATTTTCATTGTTTTTATATATTTTTAAAGTTTCCATTAAGTTTAAAATCCGTCCGTGTGTAAAAATTTGTAATTAAGTCTAAAAGTGTAATAGCTGATGCATTAATTTTCAGGAAAACCATGTTCTAAAGCAATGAAAGCAAAACCGCAGGAAAACTCAATATCCTTATGTTCCAACTCCCACTTAGCATGGTAAACTTTAAACATGTATTTATCAATTAAAAGGAAGAATCAAATCCACAGAGACAATAGGCACTGTATATCATACCTGTAGCTCTGAGGTCATCCAAACTACTTTTCCCAATAACAGAAATTAAGACCACCACTATAAATTATAAAATAGGACAGGATGAATTCATACAAGCTATCACAGATAGAAAATGTATTTTTTTTCCTTGTTGCTTCAATTTACTTTGTTTTATAATGACACTTTAAAAAGATTATAAAGTACAGGGAACAAACAGGCATGAAAAAAATCTCTTTTGCCTGTTTTGTTTAGAAATTGAGTATTTTAGGATTTTTTTTTTAAATGGAAAATTCTCAAATATTTATTGAACTTGTCAAGAGGAAATGTATCAGAACACTAAAAACAAAATATATATATATATATATATATACACTGTAAAAATAAGCAAGGATTTATTTTCATAATACCAGTTTAACTTACATTATTTAAAAATTAAAAAAGCCATTACCCAAGTGCAGGAAAAATAAGAGTATTCAAGGACAGAAAAAAGTAAAGATTGTCAATGTCATGAGCTTCACACATTTATGAAATATCACTGTTGGTTTTGGGTCATAAAAATGATAGCTTCACTCGCAAAAGAGCAATGAATCATATATAGAAGGCTTGGGAAAAAATGAGCTTTCATCTACACTTTACTTTATTATTAACCAGAAAAGTTATTGCATTATCTTGGAAACCTACATTCCATCTGGAAGCTACTCCATGGTTGAAGGAGCTATGGAGATGTGCTTCAGTGGAAGGAATACATTTATCTGAAACCATCACACCTAAAGTACGAGGCACTAAGCTTTGATTTCATGGTCTCATGCAGACTGCACAAATATCTCTCAGTACAGCTTTTACTAGGAAATGACAGTCAGGAAGGGATGAACAGGAGCTAGATATCCTGTAATTTCAAAACCTTACTGCCTGTATTTTAACTCACTCATTTGTCTGGAAGTTTTTTCCTAGTGGGATTAAATCCTTATTCTAAATAACAATCTAATTATACCCTTGAATATTTACCTCAGAGTTGTCTTTGGTGAAGAGTGAGTTTCATTTCCTTGAAAACACAGGCAGGAGTTGGATACTCTAAAATCTAGAGATTTAAATCTGTGCATGAATGAAGAGAGTAATGCTTGGAGTTAGCAGCACTGCAGGTATTACTGAACTGAGATAGAAGATACACTCTCTGGGAGAGTGTATGAGCTAATGTTTTCACCCAGCTCCCTCACAATCCTTGATTTTAAGTTTGATTGTTTTGTCCAACTTTGGGTGACTTTTCCGAGGGTCAACACAAGCTCCCATTTGACAACTCCCTGATGAATTTCAGACGAACATTTGGCAAATCACTTCTCATGAAACCTCAGAATACATTGACTTCCCTGTCTCTTCCATCAGAAACAAAGGAATGGTCTATATAGAAAATGAGGGTAACTAGTATGGTCTTATCAAGGCAGCTAAACTTTGAAAAAGTTGCAAGTAAGAAAAAAATCTTATAAATGGGAAATGCAGCAGTACAATGCCTTGCCTTATTTATTGTGGGTACTATGCAAATTTAGTAGAATAAAGTCACAAAGAAGCACTTCAGGATGAAAATCAACACTCTGGGCCTGGCATGGTTTCAGTTCAGAACATAGAGATCCATACTCTGTACCCTTCTTGTTTAAACAAATCAAGGAGATCATTAATTCTTTATGTGGAACAGTTACTAAAGCAGATAAAGTGTGCATTTTGTGCCTGGCTCACTTGATTGTTAGTTAAAAATAAATCAGATACTCAACTTATTCCTATATCCTTTTTTTTTAGAAATAAAGGCTAGATAGCTTCCAGAAATAACATAAGCCAAAATAATACATCACTGAAACCTTGCTGTTGAAAGTTGCTGTAACAAAGCAATTAAGGCTTGGTGACATCATTGGCATGGGTCCAGTATTCACCAATCTTATAATATATCCTTTTATAAACTGTGCCACACATTTCTTTAAACTCAGAGGAATGTCGCTTGGGTTGCCTATAATAATATATTGTGATTTTTCTGAGCAGCCTGGAAAAGAGGTTGAATTGGAATCTGTGGTCTTTATCTTACTTTCAGATCAGTATTTCTCCTCAGAGTTGAAAAAGATGAACCTTACTGTTCTGCCTTCCTGGAGATCAAATTCCATGTGGAGTCTTGGATAAGTTCTGTAAAGGTACAGTATGCAAAAACACTAAAACATTGAGTATAAGATTGTGGCTATTATCTTTCTAATTATTTTGCTCAGAAGAGTAAATGTGGTAAAACAAGTGCCATTTGCTGTTTAAAAATATACTTTTCTTATTGCATTAGTCAGTTAATTTTGACTGTGATAATTTAAATTTTTCCTGTCAAATGTATTGGAATGTGTTTTTCTGGTCTATTCATAGCTTCTCTTCAGGTTTTAAGAGAAACTGAAACATTATTGAAGTTATATCTGGAAAATGTCGTCTTCACTGTTATTGAAAAGTCACACATGGGTGGCAACTGGTTCTATCATAAGACTGTATTTGGTTTCCTGCTACTGACTATGATTTAATATCTTGGTCTATCTGACTCGACTGAATCTAGTTAAAGATGGGCAATATCTTTTAGTTAAATGCACACACTTCTTACAAAGGCTTTGTTGTCGTAAATTCTTCACTGTTTTTTTCTATAAACATATGGTTTCATCCTGCAATGTGTTGACTGTCACTTGGAATCGACATCTTTATAGGTTGTGCCAGCCATAAGATTTCTGAAAACTAGTGTTTCAGCTTTTATTAACATCACACAAGAGCACTGAAAATGTGTTTAGGGAAAATTATGGTATGAAAAGCATTCAATCTTGCAAGGAGCATTTACCAGGAAAAAGCTAATAGGTATAGTAAATCTTCCAAATGAAAAAAAACCAAAGTAAAACTCTGTATGTCCTAAAGGGCTATTGACTTTGTATAAATGTAACAATTTCTTAATTTAAGGCAAGACTATACACTCATATACCAGGCTAACAGAACAAAGTGGCAAATATCTGTTCTACACATACTTGAACTAATGAACTTATTTAAGAAATACAAACTTCTTGGTGTTAAGGGTATTATATATTGCTTAGAGTGAAAGGCTTGGTATAAATTAGCGTTGTCTCTGCTTTCCCCATTCTTCCATAACACCATAACTTTTATTTTCTAGTAAATACAGCAAATGACACAAGTCTAATACTACTTAAATCTACTGGAAACTTTGTCAGCTAAGTTTCAATAGTAGAAAACAGAAATAAATAATGTCAAGACTATATCACAATCATAATAATACGATAATTATTTTCTGTAGATGTTTTTTGGTAAAAAAATTGTGCCATGTTGTCTTACCATGATTTATACATCATATGAAGTAAGCAAACAAGAATGGGGGAGAATGAATCTAAGATTACTTAATACTCTAAAAACCTGCAAAATGCAATAAATACAAGCATACAGAAATCGTAATATACAAGAACAAGCCACCAATTTACTGTTATTTTATTATTTTAAATTATGTAGATTACTGTAGCAACAGTAGTAGCAAGACTTGTAGTCTCCAAACGTGTAACACTTGGGGGCAGAATTATATGAAATCAACCAAGCAAATAAAAGAAAGTAGCCTGTAACTTTAAAAATTAGAATTAAAAGCTAGGAAACAGAAATCAATGCTCCAGTTCTCCCTGGAAATAGAAGCAACAAAGTTAATGAATTATAATTAGCTTTAATTTATATTGAATTGCTAATATTATTGTTATTAAGAATAATAATAATAATACATGTTCTTTCAGTCAAATTAAATAATACTGATATGTGAATAAACTCAAGAGGGCAAGAGAGAAAACACCAGAGAGTTGTAAAGTTTCATTATTTTATTTCCAAAGCTAGGCAATAAATTTCAAACATTGGCACTTTGAGATATCCTAGCTGTGTTCATTTGTTTTGACAGCAAATGTCAGTCCCATGCTTGCTGGTCTTTTGAATGCAAAATAATACTTTATAATTTTTGTTGTCAGGCCTCATACAGCTGAAATAACTTAATAAACACTTACTTGTAGATATTCTTTCAATAAATAGGGTACCTGGCTTGCCTTCTTTCAGACCATGCCTGCAACAGACAGTGAACAAAACTAATCAGCATCAGGTTCAGACAGCTTCCCCTTCACCACTTTAATGGAGATGTGGAGGAATCAAAAAAGTTATAATAAACATTTCTACTTTTTAAGTGCTGTCTAAGCCATCCTAGCCTCAACTGGCTTTAGGAATAGCCTTAATGTAAAGGCTTAAATAGTAATCTGTAAGCTAAGTAAGAGTGCTATGAAAGAGTAGCTCCTCTTACATTTGGAAGAGAATATACTAACTTCATTGCTGAATAAATCAAAAGTGTGCCTTCCTCTTACCTTGTGCTACTTTTTAGTCTTGGCTTAGTGTGAAGTTTTGTTTAGCGTGTGAATTGCCAGTTATCATGGTGTGAAAACAGAGTAACACTAGAAACATTTTACCAAATTTTTTGGTTTTTTTTTTTTTTTTTTTTATGAGGAAGAGTTCACTGGAAGCCTTTCTGCCCACTCCTGGAGTAGTTCCTGTTTGTATGTCACTTGGAGTTCAACAGTTCTTTGTGTACAAGCACAGCACTGATGAAAGGAATCAGTGGTTCTGGACAGGATCGTATAGATTATCAGAGTTTTCTCTAATATTTTTAAGATTAGGAGTTATGTTACTTAAATACTGCATCATGCTTTCTGGAATCATGGAATTTGGTCTCAGATAAATGCTATCATTTGTGTAATAAATAGGGCTCAGTGAGTAACATATATGTAATTTGAATGGTAATGCTCAGAGGAGAAAGCCTTAAGTTACTTTAGGACAGCTGCCATTACATTGCAGTGTGGAAAAATAAGAAATGTCATTTCCCTGGGAGCCACTGAAGGCCCCTTAGCTCTCATCATAGGTAGGAGTTGGGGATGATTTAAGTGCTATATTTAGTAAGACAAGGATTCAAAACCATGAGTTTGCGAAGAATGTAGAGTGCATTTCAGTAAAATTCAAGACAGACAATTACTGTGACTCTGCAAAGTAGTTTCAACAAAATAGCTATTAGAGTAATCATTAAAAATCTGGTCTTTTGTTCTTTCAGGTTCCACTGCAAGGCAAAGTCTAGTGTCAAGGTTAGGTTTATAGTTAGGGCTAAGCAGACTAGAACAGGAACAGTATTTATCCAGGCATGATTGAACCTTGTCTTAGCCCTCATCCAGAGATAGCAATAGAATGTCTTAAACCAGACACTGTGGCATGGCATTGAGACTGATGTAAGGAAGTATACTCCCAAATACATTTAGTGTAGCATTCTTTACATTTCTCAGAGAGATAATGAACTGGGCTTTTCCTATGTGTTCAATTTCAATTTGAAATTTGTGTTCACATTTGTAAGAATACATGGAGTGTGAGTAGGTGTAACACAGCTCAGAAACCATCAGATTATTCAGTGTGTGAATTCTAAATCCTATTTGAGTGAGTATGCTTGAATTTTTTCTCTGTTATCAATTAGTATTTATTAAGATGGGAACAATCAATGGATACTATATACCCCAAGTTATTGTAGCCACTAGTTTTCTTGGGGAGAAACTAAATGTCTACAGTCTCAACCTATGGTAGATTTTGGGCCTACTCCTTGAAGTATCTGTCATTTTGGAGGTTTCCCCACCACATCTAAACCACTTAGAGTATCCAGAATTGTTGGGAGCTGTACTGTGCAGATTATGCTGTGAATGGGACACAACCTGAGTGCCAGGCACAGCCTTGATCTATTATTTGAAACAACAAGGTACACAGCAGAGTCATAACTAGCGGTCCCTCGCTTGCTACTTTGACATCAGAGAATCTTGATCACGGTTTCTACATTGTTGTATCTCCATGTGCTGTAACAAGCAGAGGTAGAGGCCCAGGCACCATCCACCAAAGGAAATGCATCCTGTCTGTCAAATGCTCTCAGCTCTCCTCAGGGCACTTATCGCTCACTGTGAAAGAGGACGTGATACAATGGCATATGACTTAAGAGGATTTCTCTGAGCTTCAGACTGGAATGAAGGGTTCTGCTCCTTTGATGAGGCTTTGAACCTGCAACTTTATGCTTGCAAAGCCTGTACTATCACCATCACCTCCTCCCCATGCTACGGGTGTGCTTCAGGGAGAGCTAATCCACATTCTCGTTCCATGAATTTAAAACTAAGGGGGCTTGCACCAAGCATTAAACTTTATCTTAGGTAGTCAATAGTAAAGGAGCATCCATATGTCACTCTGGTTTCAAAAGTAGATAAGGCACTCAGCTGCATTCTTTAATGCAAATCCCTCTAAAACCTTATATGCTATTAGTAGTCTGCTAGTTATTTGATGAAAGAGAAAATTAACTTTTCAAAGAGTTAGGCAAAAAATAGAACTGAGTCTATTACACCAACCAATCCAATATTCTGCACAATGAGATAGTGTTTCTTTCTACTCATTATACCTAGCGAAAGCAATCAACAGAAGCCTGAAATGATAATTGTACAGAAATGCAATCTGATTAAAAGTAGAGATCGGCAGGTATTGGAAATTACCCACCTATCTCTGAAAGAAAATGCAGTCTCTGTGGTGCAAGTGTTGGATTGTTTTAGCTCAACATTGCAGGCTTGGTTTTCTTTCTAGATAAGTTTGCTCTGTGTGAGACAACGGTGCTCATAATGGACATGTGTCAGTTTAAAACTGCAGTAAATAACATTAAATTAAAGTAATAATATTAATTCAATTAAAGCCTAGTATGTGCATTAATATTGTGATCTCTTTGCCACTTATTCTACCCCAAAGCATTCAGGAAGCTACAGTAAATCAGAAGCTAATTCTGGGTCACACCAAGGTTAATTAGAGCATATTAAAATGGTACTGCATTTGCCCATAAATTCTGTGGCAACAGTTATTAACCATAAAATTACTAGATAACACAAAACTGTGACATTCAGGAACTTAAATTATATTTGCATTAAACGAGGGGGAAAAAAGATATTTCAGATACACTTATTTGAGAATTGCTGGTGAGTGGCAAACTGTCAGGGAAAGTGCTCCTTTAAGAATAAATTGGAATAAATGGGAAAAGGTAAGTGTGAGACACTTGTGTGTACTTTTTCACATACTCACAAGCGGGCTGGGGACTCAGCATGTTCAAGATTAATTTGATAAATAGCAGCTCCTTTTTCAGCACATGCTGCACTGAATCTGCTGAATACAGGGAGGGATGAAAAGAAAAATTATCAGAGGGAAAAATCAAGAGGGTAGATCTAAAATGTACCTAACTCTCATCTTTCATAATGCAAGATGATTTATGTACACTCCATCTAAATTGTATGCAATGCATCTCTCTTCCAGCACAGTAACTGCATTTGGAAATTATTTTTATGTTCATATCCTTTTTAATTCCTGGTTCAGCCTGCTTCTCCCTCTTCTTCTCTGCTCTATGCAAAGCAAATATCGTAGTACTTGGATTCCTACTGCCTTGCATTGCACAGGGAGTGAATTCCAGTTTGCTTCCAAGGTAGGGGGGAAGACCTGAGCTGAGGGCTTTCATAAAGGCAGCTGAGTTCTATGCCTATTTTTGGTGGCCATTCTGGGACTGACCCATCCCCTATCTGGATATAAGAGAAAAATTATATTGCTGGTGTGCAGAAAAGGTCCAGACAACCTCTTTGCTGTGTCATCTCTGCAGGGCTAGGGATGAGACCTGATTTAATACTGGCAGTAGAGAATAGATGGTTGTTTGAAAATGTTTGTCTGAAAGAGGAGATAGCATTAGCTGCACTGCAGAGAATACCTGAGCTGTCATATAACCAAGACAACTGTGGCCACAAGTGTGTGATTGCTTTTTAGTAATCAAAGAGTGTGTAATGGAAAGTGTTCAGGTGAATCTCAGCTTTAAGAAAACAGAAACTCAAAGTGAAGATGTTTCTGTTAAAGAGAAGATGAAAAATGGGAAAATAATACTTATAAAGGTAAAGAAACTGCTTCGTTTAAAAATAGTTTAAAAACTGTTAAAGAACTGCTTAGTTAAAAAAAATTGATTCTTTTCATTATATCTCTTATGTTTTGGGGAAAGTGCTATGGAAGGTTCAAATACCATAAGACTCCTCATCTGGTAGTGCTATTGACACCAAATGAGACAAGATCTGTACATAATTGCTCAGATACAGGAAGGCTTCTCCTATCTATTAGCTGCTAATAATTTCCATGAAGCCACAACCCTTAAATAATATTTAAGTAAAGAAACTGGTCAGGGAAAGCTCTGAATGTTGTTACAGTGGCAATCAACAGTGGAAATATTCTACAGCAAACCACCTTATCGGTGAATGAGCTGGAAGAACAGGCATAAAATCTAGATAAAGATGACAAGATGAGTTACAGTGCTAAAGATGACAGTAAAATAGATAATGCCGTTGTTTTCAGACAGCCTTGGAGCCAGCAGAGATTTACCTGTGCAGACACTTCACATAGTTAACATATCTAAGGTCCCACAGTCTACTGGAAGTGCAGGTTTTGATGAACAGCTTTCTACCATAACCACCTAACTGCTTTCCATCACAAAATCATCCAAAATAGCAGAGGTTGTAATCTTGAGAGGTTTTTCAGAGTCAGACTAATGACCTGCTAGTGATCCTGCTGATTTCCTGCCTTTGACAGAAAAATGTAATGGCAATGATGCTATTTAGAATGGATATACAAGTCACACCACTACCTGCTTGGAAAAGCAGTGCTTCTTTTGATGTGTTTTGAGCTGATCTCCTGCTAATAGTTCTTTTATTTTAGGAGCTGGAAAGCAGCTGTTCTGTCTTCATGTTATCAAGCCATTCAGAGAAAATGGGTGCTGTGCATACAGGAAGGCAATCAGCTGGTGACAAATAGCCCAAGGGGTAATGCCAGGCTTGCTCTACATACCCAGCACATCTGCCTTGCTATGTGCAGGAAGTGGTATTGTCTCAGAAATTTCAGGTAAGCTCAGTTTTCTTGGACTCTGACTCATTCTTATTGCCACAGTGATGCCGATCTCAGCATTTTCTCACCAAGCCACTGCCTTTCATCTTCAGCTTTTATCCCAAGTATGTTATGATAAACACGATTATTAATAAAAGTAATTTATAAATGTTTATAAGCACTTAAATTTTTTAATGGGCACACTAGAATTACTTTCTAATATTTGTATTTACTGCTGTTCATTGAAATCTGGTCTTTGGCGCAACCTCTTAAACCTGACATACAAAATATGAGAATTAGACTTAGGAGAGATAAGATAACAGAGTGGGAAAGGGATGCCAGTGGTACAAAATAAATGCTGTTCCTTACAAAATTGCAGAAATTGAGGAATGTTTCCCATAAATATTTATTGAGGACCAAAATTGTGCAGTACTTCTGCCACGAGGGACTTGTATTCTAAAAACACTGCAGAAAGAGAAAGCTTCTATGAGTTTTCCTGCTTTTCTCTTTCAGACTGTACATACTTACAATGACATCCATTTGCTGCATTACGTGTAATTTACATATTTGACTGCTTTATCTGCATGAATCTCAATTATCTATCTTCTCTGTGATGACTTGCTTCATTCCAATTCTTCTAAAGGCATTATAATTTTAAGAAAGAAATAAATGAAGGGGGAAAAATGTAAATTAAGGTTCTAGGGTCCCAAATGGCAGAGAAATCCTGATTTGACATTCAGGATTGACAACAATTTTTCACAGGCTGCAATTTTAAGATTGTGCAACTTGTGTCCTTTTGGCCCTTACAGGTGACGATTTTTGTGTTGTCATGAATAAGACAGAATCCTGTATAAACTGCAGTACATATCTGTGTTTGGTACTGAGATACTGTCTGTTCTCCTCTCAGTACTACTTCATGTCTACCATCTCAGTTGTACCAGAGGCCTTGAGACAAATAGATATGCAAGGAGATAGAAAAGTTATTCTAAACTGTTTTTGAGGTTTCTAAAAAGATAAGAACTTCACAGGCTGAAAGACTGTACATATTTTTGTAACTTCCCCCCACCAAACATTTTTCTGAAAAATCCTCAGATTTAATATATGTATTTTAATTTGTATTAATTTTATGTGACTTATATCTCTCTTTCAATGTGAGATCTGCTAAAAACAAACCAACATTAATTTTCCTACTTGCTTTTTAAAAATGAAACTAATGGAGAAAAAAAAGTCACGGAATTTTTGTTAAAGAAAAAAATATTCAATGTAAAGAGCATAGAACAACCCACAGAACAGCCCAAAGAACAGACCATTGGCACTTAATGCAAAAGCAAAGCAATTTTAAGTCACCTCTTCATATGCAGGATTCTGTGCCCCATTATATGACACTCTAGAACTGGGAAAGTAGGTAAATAAACAACTAAACCTCTACCTAAGTAATGCTTTCCCACATATATCTGAGTATCCATATAGAAGTACAAAACACACAGTTCAAATTTACATGCACGATGCTCAGGCCAACTTTATTTAGCACTCTTAAATTTTCATTTATTCCAATTTTAT
The DNA here is from genome assembly GCA_013398175.1 of Climacteris rufus. Lineage (NCBI taxonomy): Eukaryota > Metazoa > Chordata > Aves > Passeriformes > Climacteridae > Climacteris > Climacteris rufus. Next base: position 890,611 of record VZRZ01002702.1, on the reverse strand, counting down.
GCATGTGTCCACAAGTAGACAGATTCTAAACTCACAATATGTCTTGTTAAAATAAGCATTTTCCAAGTTGTCACTGGATGCTTCAGAAAAATGTACTATGATATTTTTTTTCTATAGAAATCTGGGGGATACTGCTTCTTGCAGACAGTTGCATTTTAATTTCACAGAGGTAGGCAGCTGACAGCAAGGTCACAAACAGCCATTCCAACTTGCCAGGCCAGTTGCCAGCTCTAACAGATTTGTCTTTCATGGGATTAATGTTCTACAATCACTTGCACCCAAAGCAGGTAATTGAAAAGACTGTTTGGGTTTTTTGAACAATTATTTTGGCAACATGGATTTCTATCCTAGTTTTATCAGGCTTGTATTCAATAAACATTTTGGTTTTGTATAACACACCCAGGATTAAGTGAAAGTAAAATAAGTTTCTGTGGCATTAAATCACAAATGGCCTTTGCTAGAAAAGCTGTGTAAACATTGCAACAGAAATGTTTCCTATGTAGGAATGGCACAGAAACAATGTGTGGATTAATAAACTATGTACCATTCCTCTTGCCAAAGAAGTTGGGGAAAGGTGATAAAAAGGGTAAACTTGAATATTTTTCTGGTTATAGTTTAGATTGATACAGATTAATATACAAGTTAAGATCTTCAGGCTACTTTGAGGCAGCATTGCCTCAGGAGTGCTGAAGAAGTTTATTTAGGCAGCATCCTTGAGCTGTTCCCTGTACAATGAAAAAATATCAGAAAATCTGTCTGTGTAGGCTGCGTATTCTAAAAAATGTTGATTGCACTGTCTCTTCACTGACCACTCAAAGTTGAAAATAGCTTGTGCAAAATCTTATTTTGAGTACTTGGGGAACAGAGTTAAATATGGTGAATCATATAATCTTAGCAATTACTGTCAACGTCTTGTCATTTTGAAAGAATAGAGATGTAAAATACTTGCTTAAATTTAAAAATGAAAAAATAGAAATGGACAATAAAGAAAAAGCCATTTCAAAGTAGATCCTATGAAAACAAATAAAAAGAACACAGTGGCAAGAACAACAATAATGGGGGTTTTCCTCCTTCTTTCTTTGCTATGAGGAGGTCTGTAGAGATTTAAACATGCACTGAGTCAGTCTCAAGGGAAAATGAAGGAGAAAAGATGAGTATTTTCAGGCTAAATGTAGAATTTCATCCTCCAGCTGCATGGTTTGGCAAGAGGAAGAGATCTGGGAGGACAGAGCAGGTGATATACAAGCTGTGGTCTTTAAAGTTAATCTTTCATTTTGAACTTTCTGTTTTCTTCTTCAGCAATATATGTGCTCCTGAAATCCATGTGCACAAGATTGCTCAGCTTCAGAAGAGGTGATAATTACAAATAATATGCATAAAACTCTTTTGTTTGCTATTTTCCTTTTCTTATCCAGAACCCTTTTTGATGTTTGGTTGTTTGTTTTTTTTTTATTTAATTCTCTGGTTCAATACAATCATACGTCTGATTCCAGTTTCCTTGCACTGTTGTAAATTGGAACTAGTAACATAAATTAATTTGAGTTTACAGGAAAAACCTGCAGATAAGATTAGTTACTGAGATCAGGGCTACAAATGTATGGAGACCAGCTTGTATAGATACGACAGGATTTAAGTCAATAAAATAGCATGACACACACTGGCTGAGGGAGAATAAAACCAAGGACATTTTTGTATCCCAGTAAACCCTATCATGGCAGTAGGAAAATCCTGAAAAAGCAAACAGGACCAGACACTAGCTAAGTCAAACTGGGAAGCCTTAGGTCACCTTATCCAGGGGCAGTCAGCTACTGTACTGCACGATGACAAGCAGTAAGGCTGTCAGTCTTCTTGATATGGTGCTGAAAATAGCCACTCATGCAAAAACTGAATGTCCAAAGATCAGTCAGTGTGATGAGAATTTGAGAATCTAAAATTATTTGGAAATATGCCAACGGGTATCAGTGCCACTCACATGAATGCATTTGTTATCTAGTGCTGACAGATCAGGAATACACAGGGTAGAGGACCTAGGGCTCTGTGCATGTCCTGAAAGTGAATTGAATCACAGAGAGAAAAGCAGAAATTGTTGATAAAATATGGCCTAATGATCAAAAATCCATATGAAGCAATACCTGTGGTCAGATTCTCTTCAGTCATCACAGTCAGAAATCATTTATGGAAGAGAAGAAATGAAGAAGAAATTGAGGAAGGTATATTTGTATTTTCTGTCAAGACAGAGGTGTGTCATGGCAGAAGGGCACAAGAATGTAAGGACTTCATCCTACTTCCTGTGCCAGTGCCGCCTCTGAGGAACTGCCAAGTTCTCACTGAGATTCAGACTTTAGCAGGGCTTACCCACACCCTGCTTTGATTCCTATGAATAGTTTCCACCATGTAATACAAACCTAAATTTCAAATTGAAAAAATAAATGCTTTTGATAACAAAACTGATGCTGTTAAGACTGAGAAGAGGTACAGCTAGACCAGAAAATGCAAAATGTTTTCTTAGACGCATGCAAGTAGCTGTGTTATAAATATGGGATTTTGTCTTTTCTCCTATTTTCCAGCCCTGCCCATGTCCTGGTGTATTACCTTTCCTCGTTCTTCATTTGGATATGCAACAGATTTGTTGATTTCTGATTTTCATCACAAATCCATCTCTAGATTACAAAGTTTTAAGGCATTTTTTATGGTAAGGTGTCTGTTAAATGATTGTGTCTATTGTTTATGGTTGTGAGTGATGGGCATAAAAGGAAAGTTATTATATTTCATGAAGTAACAGTATTTAGACCTTTACTTGAGATTATTTTTCTTTTGTAATGAGTGAACTAGAATTGAAATTGGAAATAATAATCTCATTTTTACAAAGTATTGGATTTATGAAAGTAGATCTGCAAGGTTCCAACTAATACTTTATGGTGTACGATCAATGATTTATTCAGCTTCCTATTTACCTTGAATGTTTCATTGCATTTTCATAAACTGCTACATACTGATTCTGCTGGGTGTAATTGATTCTTTTGCTTTTAATGATCCAAAATTATTTGCATAGATCTAAAATGGATCTAAAAGAGCTCTTCATTGCTTTTATCTTTGCACACTCTCAGATCTAATATCTCAATCTATTAAAATGGTAATTTAATTTTTCGATTAAACACAGATGGAATGCTACACTCGGAAGTGGAAGATGATAAAATATGGAATACATTGGTAAACCTCTGTGTGAGGTAGGACACTGGGGTTCTTTCTGAATGATGTTCATTCATTCATTTGCAGCTGGATTTTGTGCTTTGCAGTGACAATACTGGTGAATATTTCTTGAGTTACTGAAAATTATACCGCAGTGAAAGGAGTCCTTAATAGGGCTCTGCTCATAAGAATATTGAATTTATGTTAAAAGGAGGAATGAATCTATATTAGGAGCAAATTATGTGAACTAGCTACAAGATGAAACTTCAAATGTGTTTGTTAAATTACTTCTCAAACTTGGCATGAAAAATTTTAGCTCAACATTTTACCTTCTTTTGCAAGGAATCCTTGGGAATATGCATACAATATTTGAAATGTAATATCTTTTTAAGCACTTTAGATCTTTAAATTATAAGGAATTGAAATATTAGAAGAGGATTTCATTTTTGTGCATGAGGAGCAAGAGAAGACAATACTTTTAGAGCCAAATGAAACATATATAATCATTAAATATCTTTAAATTGGGAGACAATCATTATATATCCATACTGAGAGTCCACATCAGGAACTGAACTCATCAGCTCGTGGTGCTGAAAGAGTTGAAAATTACACAGAGTGATATTAAGCTCTAAGACAGATCTACATCCATGTAGAGGAGCTATATAGCTCATCTGGGGTTTATAACCCCACCTGTCAGATAAGGTGGGTTACAAACCTCCTCATTTCAACTCTAATGGTCCTGCATGATTCAAATGATGACAAACATATATTTTCAGACAGAAATCCTGACTAAACCTTCTGGAGGAACTAAGTTTACTTTTGCATCATTTTTGGCATTTTAAAATACAGAATATATCTGCAATTGTGAAACTCAATAGACAAGAGGCTTTATTTGTTTAAATTTATTTTTCATAAAATATATATATGTCACTACAGCAATGTGAATATGACCTTTGGAGTATGAATGTCAAGCCAGAAATTACAACTAATTACATTAACCTAAGCTATTTCTAAATACGTTTAAATAAAAAAATAAATAAATAACAGCATGCTTTCCTTAGCTGACACACAGCATTCTTTCATCTTGATATTCAGCAAAGACATCAAAGCCGTAAAAGAGTTTGGAGAAGAAATGGTGTGCTAATTCTTATTGAAAGCAAAAGTATTCCTAAGGGACACTCTTCTAGACCATATGTCTTTGACATAAACTGGCAGTAAAGGAGAAAACTACTGCTGAGAATCTGAGAAATGCAGCTGAAATGCTTCTTCCTTTTCAGAGATACTCAAGCAATTTGACCTCATTGGAAATACATTTCACATCCTTATTTTGAGGTTCATATAATCTGTTGAATTGATCTTGGCACTATTCACGGCGTTGGAAGAAATGGTATACATTTGGAAGTAAGCTATAACAATAAGACAACAGTATTACTAACTGGAATGGGATCATCAGCAGAGTTCACTTGGAGTTTATTTGGCACTTATCTAAAGGCAGGACTGAGGAGTGTTGTGGTAGGTTCCTGGATCTGGGTCTCTGAGTTTTGTTCTGTTACATGTGGATGTGGCACTTAGGGACATAGTTTAGTGGTGGGCTTGTCAGTGAGGTTTAAGGTTGGACTCAATGACCTTAAAGATCTTTTCTAAGCTAAATGATTCTATAATTCCACTTACATCTTAACACCATGTGACAATTAGACAGGCAGCTACTCTTCTTTAGTACTGTGGTTACTATTTGAAGGATACAGGTGGTTTTGGTTGTTTTCCAGGTCTGTCAGGTAGTTTCAAAGACATAACAAGCCATGTTTTAGCCAGGATGCTTCTCCCAGTGTTTCTGTTGGATGTATCAAGGCACTGGGATTTTTTCCTCCAGTATACAATGGAGATTGTCTCAATGTCTTGGTGATGGTATGATGCAAGAAAACCTTTTCTAGGGAATATTTACTGTTCTCTGTGAGAAAATACACCAGAAAACAACATACAAAAAATGCAGTAAAAAAACTTATATGAAACTAAGATTTCATATAAAAGCTAAACAGCTGTAAATGGCAGAAGTTCAACAGTTGAAGCTGCATCATATAGTTAAATTATCATGTTTCTCCAGCCTTCTAAGTAAATTTATTACAGAACATTACCAATTATTAAGTGTTCATGATTAGGTTAGTACTGAAACGTTGGCTGTATGCATTTGCAGGGGAAGGAGACAATAAGTGATAAATCTGAGGAATAGCCTTGGCTCATTTCCAATTTCTATGTAAAAATTTCAGAGCAATTCTATTTTTCATAATATATTTGCACTTTAATATAATGGAAATCTAGGTAAAATCCTTATTGTTGTGCTATTTCTACTGTAAACACTCTTACTCAGTGGATAAAATGCAAAATCTTCATTGTTTAAAAGACCTAAAGACAATTTTTCCTCCCACCCCATTAGGGAAATTCCACGACCAGTTTTGTTTGTACTCTCAATTTCACCCACAGAAACGTGGATTAATTTTTGCATAGTAGGATAACTTGGAGGGAATCAACTTATTCCTTTTCTCTTAATAATCAGCCCATAGCCTTTCAGAAAGGGTGCTCATCTTAGAAATAAGATGAATACTGGAACTCAAATATACAGGCAGTAGCCATGAGGTTTCTCTGTCTACTCAGCCTTGATTTTAGGAGGAAATGGCAGTTTCATCTTTGTTTTGCCCGCAGTTGATCCTGATGGGCATTCGTTGACAGTGTCTATCATACTGACCTCCTTAGAGTACATAAGTGTTCCTTAGCTTAATTTATAAGAATGTAGAGATGGAATGACCTGAAATATCTTTTTTTTTTTTAAGTGATTTACAGTAGTTCTGCTCAGTAAATGAGCCATAAGTGTAAGATGTTTATAATTTACAAATGCTGGATTTGCATATATTTAAGAAAGTGTGTGATTTGAGGGCTGTAAGGGAAGTTGCTGACTGCTTAGGACACCTAAAAATATAGTCTCTTTTTTGTTTTTATTAAAACTAATTTCAAAGTCCAGAATTTCCCACTGAGCCCATGTATATAGAGGTGCCAAGTCCCTCCTTTACAGAAAGGTATATGGTAAAATGTATTATGGAAGAGATGAAATAAATAATAAACCTGCTCCCTAGTTTTTCCTGTCATATACTATCTTTAGTATTACATTTTTAAAAATGGTGTTTTGCAAATCTTCTTGTAGCATTTGTCAAAGCTGTAATACTGACTTTTTACACCATGATGATATATAGAAAGATATATGTACAATGTTTTCTCAACTAAGTACCCATGCTATATTTCAGATGAAAAAATTGCCAAGTAACTGGATATGTTATTCCTATAAAATTTTGATACTTGAACCATATTCTCTGGGCTAAAATCTTTTATTTCTTAAACCAGCTCTGTAATACCATATCTGATAATTTGTAAAAAGCCACAATGTTTCAAGTAATCTATGAAATTTAATTTTTAGATTAAAAAGTTGAGGATTTGTTTCCTCTTTTCAGAAAAAAAAAAGTAGAAGAAGTTAATAGCATTGTATTATAGAAAGAAAGATCTTAGTTATTGAGCACTTTTTTATTGTAACAATATGAGTGCTGGGAACTGAACTTTGGAGTCTGGATTGTTCCCTAGTTTACACTGTGTCTCCATCAGACCTGTTCCCAAGATTTATACCTGTGTGTAGGTGATAATTTAATAATGCTAATACAAATAATGGCAAATACTTAAAAATGTTTGATATGGAGAAAATGCATAAGCTCTATTTGCACATTTTTATTCTTTTCATGAAAGTGAGGACAATTTCATAGATTCTAAATTCTGCAATAAGCTTTAATAGAAGAAGTCAAACTCTTGAATGTTTACTTCAAGTCTTTCTGGGCACTCTGCAAATGATGCACATTTTTTTAATGAAATTACTTATACTGGTGAAAGGCAAGAAAATTGTCTGTCATTTGTAATGCAATAGTTACAATTACTAATTGGAATTTAAGTATCTGTGAATTGTCATACCAGTCACATATAGAAGACTGTCATGAAGCACTGGAGAAAAAGTACTGGTGCATTTTCTGGGTTTCAGTACTATTACTCTGTTTGTTTGGCATGTTTTTTCCTTGTTAGTTACTGTTTTTGGGTTAGTTTATTTTGGTTTTGTTTTAGAATTTCTGTCCAACAATTTAACATATTGCTATAATGTTTTACAGAAAAATACTTCAAAGGAACTGAGATCTATGAATAATAGTTCTTTTTAAAAGGCTAACATAATTTACTTTGTAGATTGAAATCTGTGTTCACATTACAGTAACTTTCAGCATATTAATTAAAAAAACATAATTCCCTTTACTACTCCAAAGTCTTACACTTTCAACTGTTCCCAAAAGTAAATTGAAACCCAATGAAATCTAATTGCCCGGTATGCAACCTGAGAGACATTTAAAGAGAAATTAGAAACTCTAATTATAAGCTAACTTTCTTCCATTTATGTTACGTTTGCAAATTTAACTCCCCACACCTTTAATTTTCTGTCTACTGTTTTAATTTTGGCTTTTCATTATCAGCAGCACTAAACTACTCTCTAGCTGCATCAATATACTCTTATATTTTGCTAAATGAGCATAGATCAGTTTGTTTTCCCTGATGTTTATGTTGCAATCAGAATTCTCAGAAGTGGTTCAATGCATTTTATTATAGAGAACTTTTTCACAAAAACATGAACTAAAATTATGCAAGTATTAATAGAACACGAAGGAACAGACTTTTTCTTCATGCAGGATTGAAAGTAAGGGATTTTGTCCCCGAAGTCTATTTGATGACTGACAGACTTATTTAATTTGCCCATTAGTCTGCTTATATCTAGATTTATTTAATTTGTTCATTATTTTACTTCTATTTTGAATATAAACTAAGATGTACAGTGTGCCTCTATTTTTTTAATTAGGACTTCAGTGTTGTTTCCCAAGTATATAAAATAGATTTGAATTTTTAGTATCTTCAGTTTTAATCTTTTTAATATATTCGGTGTATATATATGTATCTATATACGTATATAGAATTGGGTGTGTGTTGACTTCTACAGAGCACTCACAGCACTAAATTAAAGCATTTGAAGCTTGCAAGATCAAAACATTAGAACATGAGGCTGTCTGTTTGTCCTGTGTCTTACAACAGATTACAGCAAAGGCATAGGAAAGAATAAACAAGACAAGCTGGTAGTGCTTGCTTCTTCCACCCTCCAGAACAGGCAAGTTCAGGGACCCACTAAACCATAGATAGCTCCCTATATTTAGCAGCCTTTGGTTTATTTCATAGAATGCTAGACTCCTAGAATCATTTAGATAGGAAAAGACCTGTAAAATCACTGAGTTAGCTCAGCACTGCCAATCCCACCATTAAACCACATGGCCAAGGGTGACATTTACACATCTTTTAAATACCTCTGGGGCTGTGACCCCACCACTTCCCTGGGCAGTCTGTTCCAATGCTTGACAGCCCTTTCAGTGAAGAAACGTTTCCTAGTAGATAATCTAAACCTGCCCTGGCACAATTTACTTGTTACCTGTGATAAGACACCAATTTCCACCTGGCTACACCCTCTTTTCAGGGACTTGTAGGGAGCGAGAAAGTCTCCCCTGAGTCTCCTTTTCCCCAGGGTAAACAGTCCCAGCCCTCTCTGCTTCTCATAAGAAAGACCTTTTCACTAGTCCTTTCACCTGCTCCATCTCTCTTCTTTGGAGATTTTTTTTGTCTTCTGTTGGGGGGAGGAATATATTATTCACCCTTATTAAGAGAAAAGTAGTAACTTCATCCTCTGTAAATCTGAAATAACCACAAAATCCTATGGCAAGAATGTACAAGGTTAATTGCAAGTTGTTTGAAGATCTGCTAATGTTGAAGCTAGTGTCAGCATATTTAGGTCTACTTTAATTCTGAGTTTCTTTCATTTTTACATTCATTTTAATGTTATGCTCTACCCTTGAATTCTTGCAGTCTCCCATATTACTTGTACACAGTTGTTTTTTTTCCTTTTTAGAAATATTAGGGGTTTTGTACAGTGTGAATGGTTTAATGCTGAAGGATGAAGCATTATTGAACAAAATGCCCATTTTCTTTATGTGGAAATATATAGAAAATTAGTAAGTAGCCATTATGTGTACACAGATGTCCATATATGCTTTTTTCCCCTCTGTTTTGGATGACCGTGATATTTGTTTCTGCATGTACATATATCTTGTGCTTTCTATAAGGCACTTAAAATACAGGAAATATCTGGAAAAAGTTGGGGTTTTTTTAGGGCTGAAATCTGGATATCTCCCATGATGTTACTAGAAGTACAATAACAGAAAATAATGCCTTATTCTAAAAAAAAAAATTATTTATAAATACTTAAATCTACAATTTGAAGCCAAATCTTTCAAAGTTGTTCTAGTTAAAAATTACATTCTTTCCAATCCACACACAAAGTGTGAAAATAAGATTTCAAATTCTACTCTTCTTTTATGCTCAGGTTTTTTAGAAAGAATTGATTACACGACTGTCTGCTAGAAAGTTTGCCTGATTGTTCCCCATTATATCAGGTGGTCTAATAAAAGATATTGCCTCGACCAACAAACCTCATTTCTTCCTTCTGAAACTGCTTTAGAAACTTCTCTGCTTGCTTGAAAAACATCAGAGAAATTACGATTACCCAGTAGTCAGCCATCTAAAAATGAGGCACTTAAAGCTAGAAAATGTATCACACATGAAATATGCTGTAAGTTCATATCAAGGTTTACATCATTTAGCATCATAACTAATAACGATTTTTCATCTTATTGATAGGAAAGTAAAGTATTAATAAGTAACAATATCTTCTAAAATGATTAAGAAACTCACTTTAAAATTAGAATCAGTTATACCTTATGTGGTATGCCTTAGAAAATAAAAATAGACTTTATTTCTACTTAGATATTTTTTAGGTGTCAAATACCAACAAATTTTATTAATGCTATGCAATATGAAGTGTGCCTTCAAAGGATCACTTTAGATTTTGACTCATAATTATTATGTCTAACCAGCTTTGGATAATACATTAAAAGGACAAAAGCTTGTGGTAAAAAACAAACCAAAGTTGTCATACCTGCATGTTGTAGACTGAGAGAAAGCTACAGTCAAAGTGAAGTATTTAATTTTCAGTAGGATATGACCTTCATATCTGAAACTTGGATTCTGCAGACTTGTCTTCTGAGAAAATATCCACCTCTAAAGATTTTACATCTGTGTATTGATACGTATTTGGATGACATTACTAGACCTAGAACTTTGGGACAGATCTGAAATAGATGTGTCTAATTTGTAGGTATTCTGTACTGCTGGCAAACTAATTTCTGAGCTCTCATAAGTGTCATCTCACGAGTGAGAAATGGTGTTTGGCTGGGATCTATAGATGTGTCCTGTAAAGAAAGGAACGGCAGCGGCTGTTTGCTTTTAACCAACAGTGTAGTGGTACAAAAAGCTGTTCAAGGGCAGAGCCCAATTACCACGTTCCCTCCAAGGAATGGCAGGTCCCACACGGAGCACTTGGCTCAGGGCTGTATTCCCACCCTGTCCTGCAGCCACCCCACTGCCTGCCCAGGCAGCCTCCTGGGAAGGCAGCACAAGGACATGCAGGTGCAGTCAGATGGGGAAGAAAAGTGTTTCATTCCATGACCCAAATTTGAATTTGAGTCATTCTGACTTAGATTCAAAATCCTTCTTTTGCCTTCGTGTAAGGTTTGCTATATATCTTAATCTCTGGTGGTATCTGTCTCTAAGCTAATCATTCCAAGTGTCTGTTGTAATCAGCAGAGCTCTAATCAGTATCACTAAGGTAATTATTTGCATCCTGAAGTAGATATCTAAAAGAAGCTAAATTAATTGCATCTTGAAAGCTACTATTTCTTATCATCTGGCCACAAAGAGAACACAAAATGACTACCTTACTGTCCATAATCTGTTTTATAGAACCCTAAAGTTTAGCTGAGATTTATGTATGTTTTGCTCTAAAACTGCAAAACTTTTTTGTAATGTAATTTTTAGAAGTATTTTGAAACTAAGTAATTTTTATTAATTGTTCTTGTGGACCCTGTAACCCCCCATAGATGCCACAAAAGAATTTGACTTGGATTTTTTTTTCCTAACCTAATTTCAAAGTTATCTGATATTTCTTATATGAGACTGAGACTATCTCTGAACTGATTAAAACAGTCCAGCTCATGTTGCAATTCCACTAGTTTTACAACTCCTGGTGTGAAACTCTCAGCTGTGCTGTAGCAAGACTTTGTCCTCAACTGAGACCTCCACCTAGGAGCGAGGCCTGGAATAAATCTTAGGTGTGCACTCTTTCAGTTTGCAGTGACTTGTGCACCAGCCTGTTATGATCTGACAGCATCATCAAGTAACATCTCCCTTTTCTTTCACTGGAGAACTTGGGTATGATTTGCTACCTGTTCCTGCTCTTTAGGCAGACTGTGTAAACACCTTCTTAGTGGAAAATGAGCTCATCTGGGATTCTTGCTGTTCTTAAATTGAAACAGAGGTTTCAATTTAATCTGAATGCCTGTGCTGCTTCATTGTGATGTTTTTTGCCAAGTGAAAGCCCTTGGGCCTTTTCATCTGTGAAAGCCCTCTCTTGGAATGTATGGCAAAGTGTTAAGGTAAACAGAGACTCAGCTCAATATATTTACATATATCATAAAACGGTTTCATGGCCATGTAGTATTTAAAGCTTATATGCTTACTCTTAGCTTCCTCTCATGGCCTTCTTATGGAAAAAAAAAAATCCATTTCCTTAAGAACAAAAGACAATATTTTTCTACTTTAATTTTATTTACTTAGTACCTTTCCAAAGGCCCATTGCTGAGCAAAATCCTTTCCTGTTTCAATGTAGCTAAACAGTGACATAACCTATATTAAATTGTTAGTTCTAATACTTAAGACACAAGAATGTTGTGGTGCCCAGCTGTTATTTCTTGAAGTCATGAGTTTGTTTATTCTGGCGCTCAACCATCAGTAAAAAACACATCATAATTTAAAGATAACATGAGCTCATGTGTCTGCTTTCATTTTAATTTCATTTACATAACTAAATTCTCCCTTTTGTGGGTCAGTCAGGGCCTAACAGCTTGACCCTGCTTTCCTGCATTCACACTGACTTCTCCAGTTACTTATCTTCTATAAAAATCCACAATATATAGTTAATATAAGTTAATATAAGTTAATAGAAAGGGCCTTAAAATAATCAGTATTGAAATTCACACAAGTCAACATGTTTCTTCTGCCAAGGATTTTTTTTCTTAAAGGCTAAAGTATTTGTCGTACACACCAAAACAGAAAAGTTGCTTGGCCTCTTCTAGAGTGATTCCTAAGGCACATTTTTGGGATGTTTTAAATTCATTTCTTGGTGTGTTTGTTTTGTTAAGCTAAAAACTTTTAACAAAAATGCTCCTCTTAAAAAAATAGAAAATAATTGTACAAATGTATACTGGGATAAAAGACTCAGGAGTCAGTCTGGAAATCACTTTAGCATGGTGGCAGCTGTTATCCCACTAAAGGCTCCACAGATAAAGTATGAAGGTTTTCCTTTGTTTCTGCTACTGTGTGTTGCAATAGAGAAATGACAATTGAAAGTGGAAATATTTGCTTTACTGTTACAGGCAAATAAAGTGTTGTGTTGCCTGTAAGTTCAGAAACATAAGATTGTTTTCAGTTGTTTAGCTATGTGCTGACTTCCTATGTTGCCCCAGTCCTTTTTCTTTAGAAGCTTCATAATATGTGCGAATTTTTTTCACTTTCTTTGCACCAGAGTATACTACACCTTCCAACACCTCCTGAACTGTTCACAAACTTAGCAGCTAAGAAACTCTCAGACTACTCCTTCACTTCTGCTCTGTTTAACCTAGAAACAGAGACAACATAAAAACTCAAATAGGTAAGTATATGGTGAGAGACAGACATAGAAGGGATGACAGGAAAGTAATGTGCAGGGGGGCTTTCAACCCTTCAGCTATACTCAAAACAAATATGGAATGTCTTAGGTTTGTTGACCTGGAGAAATTTTTGAAAGGCTCTTCTGTTTGTCATAAGAATCTCGGGTTGAGATTTTTGTTCTGCTTCTGTATTGAAAACAAATACACATACAAAAGTCTTTTGTTTTTATTAGTCTTGTTTATGTAATCAAGCAGTAGCTTTTGATCACCTGTTTAAATGTGTAAAAAAGAATAAGATACTGCTTCCTATTCTGTGATTAAGGCTGAGTATCACATATGGCAGCACAGGCTTGTGATAAGACTGCAAAAGAGTAAACCTGATGAACTGTTGAAAGTTTTCTTTCAACATGCGTGACCTTCAATTTCTTCAATTTCCATGATTAAAAATGTGTGGGTCATACACTATTCCTTCCCACTCAGCTTCTCAATTAAACTGTAGCATTCTTAACATCTGGAAAGATTAAGAAAAAAATTAAGCACTAAATGAAATTATCATATGAAATTTAAACTAGGCAGAATTAAAATCAGGGGAAAAAATAGAAAAAAGAACAGGACATAAGTGTCAAATCACTTATATTAATCACAGCTGTTTCTTACAACTAGAGATTTGCAACCATACAGATTTAATCCTGTCCGCTATGTATTGCTTTCTCACACTTTCAAAAAATTAAAAAAAACAGTCCCCAGAACAAACAATAGTTTTATTGTTAAGGCAGTCTTTTGGAGATACACAGATTTTGACAATAGGATTAAATATGTGTCAAGGGTAATCCGCCTCTGTGTTTCAAAGTAAGTGGAATTTGTTGATATAACTAATGTAAGAATTGAATAATGAAAATTTTCAAAATACCCAGGAAAGGTAAAATAAGATGAGCTCCAGACTCTCAGTGACCCTCTGCACAGCAGAGGTTCATGGTGCAAGCAGTTCCTCAGCCTGAGCATTGCAGAACTTCAGAAGATAGGACGTGTCCTGCAGGACTGACCTTGGCACCCAGTGCTCTGTTTAAGGCCTGGACATTAATGCTGTTCCCTCTTCAGCCTTGTCACACACCTTCCTCAGTGCACCCATGGTCATTGCACTGTGACCACACAGCTGCTCTGTGGACTCCAGTGGGGAGCTCTTGGTTTACAGAAGGGGAGCTCTGTGGTGTTTGTTACTTCAGGTGTTTCAAAGCCTTGTGTGTGTGTGTGTGAGAGACTGTGTACCCTGACAATGTTCTGTCCATGCTCCAAGACAAACAGATGCCTCTAATAAATTGGAAGATAATTTCAAGTCCTCCCACAACTACCCCCTCCCCCAGTTAATTACCTTTCTCCTTTAGATCTATCATAAATTATATTTCTCAGGTGACTAAGCAAAGAGGTCCTCATAGTTTTGAGTGCTCTTTGCATACTTGGACGTGATATTTCTGCTTGTTAAAAGGTGTAATGACCCATCCCTTCTTTTATTTTGAAGCGTGTTATAAGGCTTGTCCTATTATGTTCTCAAAGGGCTATGACACTAGTGTTGAGTGCCTTAGAAATGCCTATGCATAAATAAACATCCAAGGTAAGGCCTTGAGCAGGATCCAAGGGTCCTTGGATGCAATCCACAGAGAAGGCTGCACAGCCACAGGAAAGTTTATTTACTTCTCTTGCTCAGCATCTCTGTGAATCATAATTTTATTATGAAGTATAAAACCAATAAATGTAGAGGCCTGGCCTTTGTATTCAGCAGAATGGTTTTGCTACCTGCAGCGAGATCTGTCTGCCAACCACCTGAACAAGTTCCAAGCAATTTGGAAAATCTTGCTGTTCTTTAAAGCGTAAATGGTTTCATGGCAGCTGGGACAAATCCATTTCAAATTTGAAATGAATATTCTCCAACTGTGCCAGTGGGAAAAAATATACAAATTACTGTACACCAGTTTATTAGACATGACCATCAGTGTCAAAACCAGAATAAAATGGAGCCCATTCTGATATTAAGTATGAGATTTTAAAAAATCCTAAAATATTTTTTCACAAATAGTAAAGTAATACTTTCTGTGAGTTGTTGAGAAATCAGGTCAGTTTGTGAAGTCCTTGGGAACATCTAGCTGAGATGGTGGGCAAAACCAGGAGGATTTTCTAGAGTATTATTGATTTTGGCAGGCATTGCAGGGAGGCAGTGGTGACAGAAGCCTGTCTGCCATCACTTCTGAGGTTGTTCTGTTGTTATTGTTCATTCAGGAACACATAGTGCTGGTGATCATACTGAAAAGCAGAAAACACAAATTTAAAAGTAGTGGTGGCAGGGAACCCACAACAACCTGGCCTCTAAACCTTGTGCTGTTCTAGCTGAAGGTGTTTTTGTCTGTAATGGCTGATAGGGGTTTTGGGGAGCTTAAGGTGGTCCCTATGAGGAACAGGTGGGGCGGCCCCTGCCCAACATGGATGGATCCTGAAGGCTCTGAGGGTCCTGACACAGGCACTGCTCAGCCCTTCAGGTGATACCTCAAGGAATTATATTTTTAAAAAAGGCAAAAAAATGCCAGACAGATTGAGGAAAAGAAGGATAAAGAGCAAGAAACAACCCTGCAAGGACCAGGGTCAGTGACGGAGAGGGAGGAGCTGCTCCTGGCATCCATCAGAGATTCCCCCACAGCCCACATTTGAGCAGGAGAGAATGTCCTGAAGGAACTGAGGAGAGAACTCCACACAGGAGTAGTTTGGTCCTAAAGAATTCCAGTCTGTGGAAGGATCCATGCTGGAGGAGGGAAAAAGTGTGGAGAGTGGTGGAGAGGAGCTGTCATGGGCTGACCACAGCTCCCCTTCCTCATCCCCCTATACCACTTGGGGTGGAGGGAATGAAGGTATGAAGTGGAGCCTGGGAAGAAGAGTTGGGGTGGAGCAGGGTGTTTTAGTTTTTGTCCTTGTTTATCAACATCCAATTCTGTTTTAATTGTCAATAAATTAAATTAATTTTCTTGAAGTCATTGAGGTTTTTTGCCCGTGATAGTGATTGGTACATGAGCTCCCTATATTTACCTTCATCCATGTGATTTTCCATCTTATTTTCTTCCCCTGATGGGGTGGGGAAGTGAAAGAGCAGCTGTGAAGGGCTTTGCCGTGTTGCCAAGGTTAACTTACAACAGTATCCAGAGAGAGAAATGTGAGGAGAGGGGGGTTGATTAAGATTTTATTTATTATATTTAATTTCTGACCCTGTTTCAGATGTTGTTTGATGTATTTTCATTGAATTCATGAGTCTGCTATTCCAGAGAGAAAGAAACACCTCTAGTCAGGACACAGAGAGAGAAAAGATACAGGTGTGGCTATTAAAAAAAACCAAAAAACCCCCAAAACCAAACAGACAAAAAAAAAATTATCCACAAACAAAACCAACCCCTCATCCCCAGCAGCTTCCTTTAGATTTCACTTCAGAGTGGATTTTGCTGCTTTGCCTTTGGTTTATATTTTTTCATTTGAAATTAAGACCATAAACTGAAGCTGTCCGGGGCAGAAAATACATCTTGGTCAAAAGAATAATGACTGAGAAAATTTTATTTTTTGATAAGGTAGAGATTTTTCCATTATGGATGAAGAAGTGGGAATCCCTATTGCAAGTCAATGAGTTAACTTATTGCAGAAGAAGAAAAAATACAGTCAATATATTTTGGTGTATTAAAAATGGATTTTTAGTATTGTCCTTGAATTCTATTAAACATTTTTTTCTTTCACTAGCATTCCAAAGACAAGATAATGGCTTTCCTTTTTTTTCAAACCTACCAAAATCAATTTACTTCTATGCTTTTAGCCTTCCTTTTTCACTTACAGGTGTATGGTATAAATGTAGAGAGGCAGTATTTCTCCTTGCTATCAAATAATTTGCCAGTTTGTCTACTCTATTGCCTTTGTTTTTGCAGAGGCTCTTTAAATATTCTTCTGACAGGTATTAAGGAATGTGTTGCATGTACCTGCAGTATAGCAAGGCTGTATGTTCACAACACAACAGGTCCCTTTAAAAAATATGCTCTATGGTAAGTACAGAATATGTTTTTTAACAAATCTCATTTAATACACACCTGTGATTTCTAACTATCTATATAATTTTGCTCTGGATTTTCTTAACTTAGGTTTGTATATGTGTGTGAAAGTGTATCTATTTCTATATGTATCAGATTTTTTCTTGGAGGAATTATTTCTTTGCATATGTTAGTAGAAATGATATTTCAGAAGAGCTTCATGTTATGTAGAAGTTTATGAGGAAACTTTCATGTCCTAGGTATTCTTCTTTAGCATGAAGGTATCAGCTACCTTGCTGTGTGCTTAAGATGCAGTTAGATATTCATTATTAAGCACTGTATGAAACATCATCATTGCAAACCAACCACGTTATTTCAGTCTGGCTAAAATTACTGAATTTTCAGTTTTGGCCAAACAAAGATCAGAAAATTAAGCTGGAGAGGAACAACATTCCTTGCCCAGAGGAAAAGTAAAAGCTTAACTCCCTATTTCCATTTAATAGCACTGCAGAGCCACACTATTTAAATGCATATCTGGCCATATTCCTTCCTCCTTAGGACAACTACTGAAAGAATTTACTGTTCATCAAAAGCAGAAAAATATTTATAGGTGGATAACTAATTTATCATTTTTATGCTGAATTTGCACAAAACAAAACCTTGCACAGCTGCTCTTTGGAAGATAAAAAGGATTCAAATTGCTGTAGCAGACTTGTGAGTGGAAATGTTTTCAGATGTTTAGCAAATGAAATTGCGTGGGGAAAGGGCAGGCTTTTTTCCCCCCCTCTCTGGATTGTTTTCCTCTAGAAATATTTTATCATTTACTTGTTCTTAATTGATTAGCTCTTACACAGAGGTAGAGTTTTTTTGCTACTATAGAATGTGTGGGATGAAAGACTAATAAATAAAGAAGTTCACCTTGTAATCACCAGAAGACACATCCACAGTGAGAACTTTGCTAAGGCAACAATCACAAAGGCTCACAGTTGTTCTCATAGTGACCCTGGTTTTATGTCCATGATTTACTTTTATTATCTAGGCACTTACAAAAATGTTCATCACCTTACACCAAGTCACAGAGCCTTCTTTGAAGGAAATTTGGGGATGTAATAAGACCAGTGTTTCATTATTTGCTATAGAAGTAAATATTTCAGAGTTAAAATAAACTGTTATGACATTAAAGAGGTGTTTTATTGAAGGAAATACAGCAAGTGTATACAAGCAAGTATAAGAGAATTAAGAGAGAAAACCAGATTTAATTTAAAGGAGTTGTGATGGGGTTTCTTTTTTCTGCACAAAATCTATCTAATATGCTATTTGAAATATTGAATTTTCTTCAAAATTGCTACCCTATTCTGAAATGAATGTAAGGCTAAGCTGAGTTTCTCTTCAGATTCTCCAAATCACTCATCATCTGGATTTCCTGGTGTCAGCATGATGGGGACTATTTCAGGCATTTCTTCTCCCTGCTTGATTTACTAGGAGACATGTCATGAGATTCACCTGGCCTGCAAATCGGATCTGAAGAGGCGGAGGAGGACAATGACATGACTTCTAGCAGTCAGTCATTCATTACATAGCAATACCCTTCAAAAGAGCTGTGCCTGCCTCAGGTGAAATAGATGTCAAATTTGCCTGAAGGACATGGATCAAAGAGTCTGCCAACTCATACTACACACATCAAAACAGCCCACAGCTGAATTGCCCTTTTTCCTGCTGAAGCAGAGTTTCTCCTTGAGTGGCTGTTGCATAAAATACATATTTTAATCAGCTTAAAATGTATTTTAATTATTTGTACTGACCTCACAATTTCCTCCATGGAAAAATAAATATTATACAGAATAATTGGCAGTGCTGAACTAAATCTTGCTGTCACAGACCTGTGGAAAGATAAGAGGTTTAATCAGTCTTCATATTTATTTTTTTAACTGGTCAAGGAATTGTTTGGCAATAACTTGTAATTTTAAACTATTATTTCACTACCAATTCTGCCTATTAGGAACAAAAAAAAAAAGAGTCCTGTGGTCAGATTCTGCCTCCAGAAAAGTTGGTCTTACGTGCTTGCTACCAGTAACTTATTTCCTTCAATTCTGCTGAGTGTTCCAGGCTCCTTGGACATGGTAGCTAAGTGAAGTTTGTTCCCTCACACTTTAAGAAATTAGATTCCATCTTTGCCTGTTAAGTATTTCAGGAGATTCATTCCCTTAAAAACATTCTAAGTGTGGTTTACTAAGGACTCCATATATCTAAGGTGGACTGAATATTCATTTACCTGTTGCTAAAAGCATTTTTCTCTTCAATCTCAGCCAGTTTACCAGGAGGAAGAGGTCTAAAGCATGATAATGTTATCAAAAATATGTCTGCTACATGGTTTGCAGCCATATCTCTTGATGAACTTGAGTACCTTGCAGACAATCAGTCTCCTAGAGCATATGCTATTTCATCCATGTACTTCCATTCCTTCCCAACAGAGGACGACTCTACTCCAAACCTGGCACAGAACCTCTATTTCAAAAAAGCTCTAGATGTTAAAAATATAAAAAAAGAAAAAAAAAAAAAAAAAAAAAGAAAAAAGAAAAGCCCAAACATACCTAAAGTTGCACCACAAGAGGAATATTGGATGACTGCTTGCCACATTTCACTTTAAGCATTTTCATTTTAAACAAATTTAGAATGGTTTTCCTGGTAAGAGCTGCCAGACATAGTATTACATCTATTTCTTAATACAGGTAATTAATTGTTCAGTGGTATTGGAATTATTACCTTGCAAAACAGCATAAATTATTTAGTACTTTGAAGTGCCTTTTGCCATGTTCTTTATTCAACACAGACTGTTTTCTTTTTTTTCTTTACCTCTCTGACACTGGAAAAGTCAGGAAAGGTAAAACTCCAAAGCTTTATGCAAAGCTTTATAGTTCTTTTGTTTTGTCAGTCCAAGTGTTGTTTTTCCTAATATAGACAAAATATTCTTCCTCGTTCAAAAAATAAGATTTCATTCTGTTGTATACCATTCCATGAATAGTGAAACATTTATAAAATAAAATGGAGATAATTTTTTGTGATACAGAGATCAGAACAACCATGACTATTTTTAATACTTGTTAAAAAAAAAAACCAAAAAACAAACAAACAAAAAAAAACCAAACAAAAAATGTGAGAAAAATCTGTCCTAAAGCATTTCATATTGAATTTTGAGGGGGGTTTTCTTTTTCATTTAGATTCTCATGGCTATTTCAACTGGTCATGCTTATTTATCTATTGGAAATACAGGGGGAAAAAAAATCTGAAGCTGCTTTTTGCCAGTTCAAAATGCTCCGTTCACTTCTGCCAAATAGGGAATGTATGAGAAAAATAGCCCAGTTGCTTGATTCCTCCAAGCAAGCCTCTTTTAAAATGAAGAAGTTTAAGCACAGAAATTGTTTCCATTGGTTTTTGAAATGCTACTCATCTAGTAGAAGTAGAGAACACTCCTTTCCTGAATTGGGTAAGTGGTTCAAAGGGGAAGTTCTGTGGACTTCCATTGCTCTTACTGTGAATGACTGAAAACCAAAGGATTATTTCCAGCTAGGATTGCAACCATCTGTGTAAAAATGCCAGTTTTCATACCAAATTTCATGAAGTTAGTACATTGAATACTTTGATTGTCTAAGACTTGGAAAATTTTGTTCTCTAAGTCTAGTGAAGGCAGCTGAAAAAAGAGTTTCGTACATAGGTTTTGTGATAACCTTTTTTTTGTAACCGCTGACCTTAGTGTGGGTGGTTTGCAGAGTTAATGTTGGGTGTTTTAAAAGGACATGCTAATAGTAAGTAGGTACTTTATGTTTTGTGTATTTACTTTTGGAAATTACTACATTCTGTTATTTTTGAGGCCACGACTAAAATGTGAAGATTTCATTCTTGGCTGCTCTCTACTCTATGGCCAAGGAAATATAAAAGGTGTGTCAGTGGCAGCCCTGCCACTCTGTGGTTTCTCTGGAAAAGCCTGCTTATGAAGGCTGAGAGTGAACTTTGTCACAGGGGGCAAGAGTCCCATCATGGCCAATTGGATGAGACTGCAGTTTGTTTGCTGCACAAGCACGTAAGGACACACGTCTGCCAAATATTTCCTCAGTAGCATTGACCATGACTTATCCAAGGATTAGATGAACAAAAAGGAAAACCTTGCATTTCCTGAATTTAATTTTGTGGAGCTTAGCCATGGTTCACTGTCTGACCTTGTGTTTACAGGATTTCATTATACGAAAACACTACCCTTAGGAAAAGGTCTTAATAGAATTTAATAGAGATTAATCCAAAGGGCCTAACTGAATTATTCTAACAAACCTTAATCTAGAAGAATATTTTTTATGGATGTTCTTGAACCAGAAGAACCCTTTGTAAAACACAGAAGAAAACTCTATAGATATGTGCAGTGTAGTTGTATGAGCTAATGTAGAAGGGCTTGCAGATTTGACATAGGATGACTAATGCCAGTTACTAGAATATAACAACAAACAGTTCTCAAAGAACTGTATTTGTATACTTTAGAAACCTAGGTGTCTACACCCAATACTACAGAAAGCAGTAATGGCAGTGGTAATCTAGGAAAATTAAATGTGTTCAAATAAACATTAGAATAAATATGAATTTTTTAAAAAAAAGGCAGTTTTGTAATTAAGAGATATTTTTTTATACCATACTGCTTGAAAAATATTTTTGCTTGGTAGGGTGCCATGAGAAGTAGAAAGGCGCTGAAGAAAGGAATCTGATAATATCCTGCACTCTTTACCTCAACATGAGGTCTTATATGTGTTTGTATCTTATGCAAGATGCCATTCTTAAGGAGATATTTCAATTTCATTCAAATGTCAAAAATTGAAAAAAAAATATGCTAAACATTTTATAAAAGTTTTTATTAATTAACACATTCCTGTGATACAAAGTACTTCTACATGCTGCAAAGTAGGTCTAAGGTCAATAAATTAATAGTGATGCCAAAATATGTGAAAAACAGGATATAATAATAACAAAGATGAATTAATTGATTAAGATGGCTTTAGTTAATTTTTAATACAGATAAACCTACTTTGACACCTAGGTTTAAATTCTAAATAGGTATGAAGAGAATCTAGGATCATTTTAATGATAACTGTTCTATATTCCAAGCAATCTTAACATACAAAAACCAAAGCTTCTGTCAGCTAACTGACAGTAGGCAAATGTTTTCTCTCAGGACAGCATATTGGTGACAATACTAGAGTCCTGAATGACAGAGGGTGATGGATGAGTTTGTTTCTTGCCATCTCAAAGCCAAAACAAGTGGATTTGACTTCATCTGCACTGTATCACAGCTATGCTTGGGGGTGGAGGAGGACAAGCTTGTGCAGGGAATCTGGCAGTGAGTGAGAGGGATGGCACTGAGATCTACACATGCTTCCTGCTGCCAGGACAGCATTTCTTCTGCTCTCCTTTGGATGAGAGGCTTTGATCGGAATCATTCCCCTGAGGTTTCTGGGAAAAAGATTTGAGAGCAAGGTGCCCAGCAGTTTTCTCTCTCTGTGCTCCCTTAGGTCTGACCCTGTCTATGGCCACAGCTGCCACTGCACCCTTCCACAAGAACATCTTGCCAGAATACCATCCTGAAAAGATGAAATTTGCAGAATGGAACTGAAAAGATATGATTTTGTGTTCAGATCCAGAGATAACTGAAACTAGAGTTTTTTCTTCTCCAGCTGATGCATGTTTAATGCAAATCTTCTTTCTTTGTAGAGGTGAATTTTTTTCCTTTCCGCATATTACTGGGTGATACTAGATTGCAGTACAATGTAGGAAATGGATAATTTAATGAAAGCATGAAAACAATGAGTGTTCTATGTGATTGCTAAAATATCTGGAAAATTCATGTTACATGGAGTTTAGCAAGGCTTTGAGTTTTATTTAATAGAGAATCTTGGCTGCACCATTTATTAAGTGATTTTTTTAATTACTTGTTCTAGTTATTAACAATGCATTATTCATAAACTGCTCAGTTCTGCATGTGTACCCAGCCCAGTTTCAGAACAGCTACTGGAATGCACTTTTTATTCAAACTCAGAAGTTAACCAAAAAGCCAGTGAAAAATTGCAGTAACTTCTGAAACTAATGTTTTAAAATGATTTTATTTACTCTTCTCTTTCAGTGTACAAAAGATACAAAGACTCCTGTGTGAAGTTGTTAACAGCTCGCATCAAATATCCTTTCCATTTTGTTTTAAAACAGATGGCTCAGTTTTGACCTTTTCACAGTTCTTATTAGGATCTATCGTTCTGCCAACCTTGGCATTGCTGATACCCAGTTTATTATCAGAAGTCAAAAGGAGACAACAGAATGTTTTTGGCTCTGTGTTGTGAAAAAAAATTTCAATCTTGTAATTTAATATTTTTTGCAGGGTGCTGATTTTTCAAACTGATGGGAATGTTTGGGTTTTGACACTTTTTCCACTTGAATAACAGAGATATGATTTGTTTGGTTAGTGGTTGCTTTTTCTGTGTATGTGTATATGCAAAGCTAATACTATTTCCCAACTTTAATTAAACATGTAAATTATTTGCTTGCATAATGAAAGTTATTGTATTGGCAAGTTCTTTGAGTTGTTTATATTGTCCAATGGCACAGAAACCTCACATTACAATATCACTACATTGTTTAATCATCATTCCACTTGATGTTACTCATGTTTGGATATGAACAGAATAGTTCTATCAGTTTCAGGATCCACATTCAATGCTTGATATTTTCTTTCTCTACATTATTATGCCCGCTTTTTGTTATAAATTCTGTATTTAAGTAAATGCTTAATCGATTGGCCTACGGAAATAGTAATGTAAAGTAGAATAGTGCTTATTTTCACCCTCTTTCTGTCCAGCAATAGTGATCTCAACAGCTGGCTCTGTCCACATCCCTTTTGATACAGAACTCTTTGGAAAGATTAGGAAGTGCCTTTTGTGTCACTACCCTCCTACGTAATGTACTTTTTCTCTTTTCTTTCTCAGGACAAGTCAGATGCTGAGGTTCTGTTACTACATGGAGGTATTGTTTATTAAAAAGTGAGTTAAAGTAAGTTTTGTATGCGCTTTGTGGTGCCTTATGTGATGATCCTCATGGAACAGGTAAGTGAATGCATAGATCAGCTTTGAAGAGGCAGAGGGTGGTAGGAGAAAGTGTGGCCAAAAGTTTCAGTTCCCCTCTGGCGCAGAGCACCGTGAAAGAAAATATGAGAAAAAATCATGGGGCTGAAGAAAGTGGCCTTGAATACATGTGTTTATTAATTGTCCTGTATTCCTCAGTATGGAGGAAGGAAAATGAATAATGTGAAATGCTGAAAGAAACTGAGCAATTTTGTTAGGTCGGTAAGACATACAGCATCTGTAAGAGTGAGGTTGCTTAACATGGAAAGACTTATTAATTCCCAAGTGTCTCATTAATCCTTACAGGACTAGGCATGTGTTAATACCATGACTAAAAAACTGTTACTCTTTAGCAGCTGGCTTAAATGACCTCACTCATATTGTACTCATATTTCAGAACTCTGTGTCCAAGTTTTTTAAAGCAGAACCTGCCTTCTTTAGTGGAAACCTAATCTTGTTTAACTTCATGGAACAATTAGCATGGGCAAAAGAAAATGCTCTTCTGCCTCAAGGAGAAACTTCTGTGTTTCACTGTAGATTGTTTCAGAACTGAAACTAATTGGCTCCTGTTTGAGTGAAGGAAATTCCTGCAAAAATTAATAAAGCTCAAATTACCTACTTTAGAAGTGATCCCAGAGCTACTTCCTTAAATGGATGAAAGCTCTGCAGTAGTATGTGGAATGAATGGCAGAAGCATAATTTAAAGCAGCAGGTACCAGTGATCCATTCTCCAGGTCCTTTGCCCTGAAGATGTGCTGTATGCTGCCATATGACAAGTGTGCCAGAGAGTACCTGAGGACTCTCTATTCTTATTTTATGTTTCTCTCCTCACACTGGAGAAACTAATTTTTCAGCTCCAAATAATCTCAGAAGCTACAATAAGGCATATTTTAGATTTCAACAGTAGCATATTATTTAAAAGAACTACAGTTGTGAACATTTGTCTTGCTTTGACATTTTTTAAAGGACAAACAACTGACCTAGAAATTGATCCAGTGGAGATGGTACTGAATATCTTCTATCACATTTTCTTTTCACAGTTTGTGGCACTGCTGAGGAGATTTTTTTTCTGCATGTTACTGTATTTGACCTAACACAAATATTCCCATGTAAGACATAAGTCCTTTATGAACACATTTGTCATCTCTGCTAATAAATGGAAGGAGCACTGCCATGACTTTAAAAGGAGGATATAACTCAGAGATGCATTTTAGCAATTATATATGTAGATTTAATCAGCAGACCTTGTTGTTAGCAGCCTAGGAAATTCTATACCTCATGGAAATTATTTACAAACACAAAAAACAATTCCCCTTCCTCTTCATGTGGCTAAGTAGTCAGAGTTGTTCTTGAATTTGAGATTAAGGTAAAGCCAACACTTCCATTGTGGCCAGATGTTCTTACTCAATAAGGATTAATGCTGAACAGAAATGGTAAATAAATTGTATCAGCTTTAAATATAACTTCACAGTTGCAGTGTACACATTAGCAAAAAAAAAAATCAATTTCAGTCTTGCATTCCTATGTTCTTTGACAGTCCAGTGTCAAATTAAATTCGTGTTTTAAATATTGGTCAAATACTGTTCTAAACTGAATATTGACCCTAAGGAAAAGTGACTTGAGTTTTCTGTTTTAGTCTTCTCATACAGACATATTTTTAAGTCTGTCTTGATTAGAAAGAACAAAAATTTCTGGTCTACTTAGTGGACCTGAAAGTTAACTTGAAATTCAAAAAAATAGTCTGAGATCTTACAACAGGAGTCTGCAAAAAGATGCCTTTGGTTATACTCTGGTAGTGGCAGCTGTCTTATGCTTTATTTCCTTCAGGAGGTTTCCTTCAAGGGAGGTTATCAAAACTGATCAGTTGTGCTGAAGAATCATAAATTTTCTTGCGTAATTGTACTACTCTACCACCAGTGCAAAAGAATAAATGAAAAATGCATTGTAGTCTTTAAGTCATTATCATTAACAAATATAACTCGTGACAGCTATGCACCTGCATGTCTTCAGGGCAGTAATTATAGTTATCATAACTGTATGCTAAAATATTTTTTGTGAATAGCTTTAGTGAAAGGGGGCTTGGTATTACATACATATAACACGTCATGCATAACTGTATAATAAACATCACTTTATACAACAGGTTTTTTAATGTCACAATCACATTTTCTTTACTTGTTAACTCCTTTGACCAGACTTTGCATGTTAAATAAAGAACTGATTTCAGTAGTTCTTTTTTTCATGAAGGTATTTCAATTTAGATAGAAAATATTAAGTTGCTTGATGTAGCCCCATCATGTAGCCCCTTACAAGTTCTGAATTTATATTGTTCTCTCACTTAATCAAAATAGAATTAGTCAAGATCGAGGATTTTGTATTCATTTTGTTATCCTAGAAATTAAAATAGTTATAGCAGGAACAGTTTGTAATTTAGCTGCCGCTGCTGTTTAATGAAACGTACTGAGGTGTATTTCAAACTGACTCTTGATACAATGCTAAATTATTCAGAATACTTAATTACCTCATCTGTGGTGGAAGTACCTAGTGCATCTATTGATTGTCACACATCTGCATTTAGAACTTTTATTTGGAAAGTTTTTGGTGTCTCTATATTTCCTGCCAATCAGTGGCAGCATATAGCTGTAACTTTATGTATATTTATAGTCTGGTTATTTATTTTAAATAGACTTTCTGTTGCCCTTTCCTTTACAGGACTGGATTTCCTATCTTTTTCCTACTTCCTTACTCCTTTTAACCTGTTTGGGATGCAGATTTTATGCCAATGTTTGAGGATAAATTCTACTGCTCAGGTAATGTTAATAGAGGATTGTGTTGCCTGGAGTCCTCTCTGTCTTTATATTGTTTAGAGCAGTGGAAGATCCATGAAGTAGGGTGTGATTAAACAAACTCATTGTAGTTTTTGGTGGATTTGCCTGACTCACGCGGTGTGTGTGACCCAGGTGTTTGCAGGATTATAGGAACCAGGAGCTCATGCAAGGCTACTGCACACGAGGCAAATGTACTGCAGAGGCTTTGTGGTCATGGTTAACACCCTTCTCAAAATAACTGCAGCTTCATAGCTTTTGATTCACAGCTCCCTTTTTCCTGGTTGGGTAAGTATGCAAGCGAAATAGATAGATATTTCAAGAGACACTCTCCGTCACTTTATCAGTTATTTTTAGAGTTTTATGTCCCTAAAGGTATATGAATATACATCTGAAAGCCTGTTTAGTTCCTCTGGAGTGGTCCTTTACTCCGTGCAAATGCAGTGGCTCCAGCTATCTCAATTCATGTGCAATGCACATAGAAAACACTTGCTGTCCTTTAGTTTTCTTAAGGGCATGGAATCCACACTCTTATCTCAAATATCTGCCTATGCCATTCTCGTAGAAGCTCTATAATAAAGTGCTTTATGCTGCTTACTAACCTTTCTGTTTTAAGTGCTGGAAAGGTGATAGGGATGCTCCTTTAAGTATTGTTATTAAAAACATTCAAAAGGCACAAAAATTTTTGCATTTTATTGGCAAAATTTCTGTTAGAAAATACAATTTTATTAGAAACTGTCTATTATTTAAATCCTCTGTAACGATGATTAGCCAGCAGTGATGATATAAATGAAGACTCAGTTTTACAAGCTTGGTCGATCTTCTGCCTTCATCACTATCTTTTAAGTACACAGCTGTTTCATTCACAGCATTTTTTTGAGGAGGAACAATAAGTAAAAAAGGGAACATTTTCTTCACAGAAGGGTATTTTTCTATCACTGTTGTCTTTAACCTATCTGGAAGATCTTCAAGGGCTACAATTCAAAATTATATGCTAGCTTTTAAAGCTTTTAGATTGCTGGTGGTGCATTGCCTCATCTCTGTTACACATGCTCAAATTTCTGCAAATTGCTTTACTTAGCTGTGAAAACATCACCTTTGAATCTGACACGTCTGCCAAAATACAGATATGGAAACAGCATAAGTGAAAACTTGCTGCCTAACTAGAGACCTTTCTGGGCTATACTTAGCTATATATCCAACCTTACTTCCTTGCAGTTTAAATAGATGAAAACATCAAAGTTGGTTTGATTTAAAAAGGTGGAGGGAGGAAACACTGACTTAAAATATTTTTCATATTATGTGTGGGCTTTTTTTTTTCCCAACCTGTTGTATGACACTTAGCTAGAGAATGTAAATATCTGGAAACAAGTCAGCTTCCTAAAGTTTGCACTAGAAGCCATGTTAGGTTTTACATTTTCACTACTAGAATGGGGAGTAATCACCTTGAAGAGGCACTTGGATGCAGAAACTCAAAAGACAACTGAAAGCATTTAGAGCTAATAAAAATGGATACTTATGCAATTCTAAATAAGAAATCATGCTCTGAAAATTTCTGCTTGCTGACTCGGTAACCACATGCATAAAAAATATTTGCTCTAGTTCATCACATTTTTTTCACTTACAGTGAATGCATGTGATTAACACTGTCATTTATAAATGTTAGTCTGGATTGCTTTTAAGGAATAATTACCTACCTGTGCTTTTACATTTTTCTTTCAGTGTTACAGAATAATTTGTCATTAGGAATAATCAGACAATGTTCATTTTCTTCAAGCAAGCTGAATATTTGAAGTAAGTGGTAAATGATTTATGTTAGGCTGTATCAGAAATTCCTCCCTTCCCTCATTTTCTGTCATTGCCTGCCAGTCTTCTGGAATATATACAAGTGTCCTAACTAGAAAACATATAGTATGTGTGTGGAAATGCGCTTATGTGCTTATTTGCTCCAGATAAAAGCTAACAAACAAGCAAACAAAAAACCCAAGAAAAAGTAAAACAAGTATCCAACTGTTTGTGAGTTTAACTATGAAAAAATGAGCTTAAAAACTAGGCTACTGTGGCGTCCTTTTTTCTATCTCCTGGAGGATTTTTGTTTGCTTTTCCAAAATATTTCAAGACATAAAAAAGTGATGCAGTTTTATTCTGCCTATGTTATGCATGTGTTAGATGTTTAAGTGCTAGGCTTTAACCTCCAAATCTGATGATCTACTGCCATCACAGCTGGGGTTGAAGGTCCTGGCTGAAGCTTGTCTTGGTTGAATTTACCTTCAAGGAAACTAACAGGAAACTGCTGATATGGGGTGGTTTTTTTGTGGAACTGGCAGGGGAATTTGCAATTGAGTCCACTCTTTGGTGGGAAGTAACCAAGGCAGGAGCAGCATCAAGGAGGAATTTCTGCAGTGCTTGCTTATGACAGTTGTGTTCTTATCCTGCACTGAATTTGTTGGAATCACAGCAAACTGTGACATTCAGAATCAGGACAACTATGGACAAGGACATGCCCAAATTCACATTAGAGCTTAATATATAGTATTTACACATCTTTCCCAAGCCTGACAGTGTTCCCTGATATGGCAGTCTGTCCCTGGGAACTGGTGAGATGTATTAAGGAAGTATACATGTGTTGCATAATTTTATTAACTATCATTTATGATTTTGTCCTACTTCAGAATGACTAAGAAAAAGATGGTAGTTAGGCTGGAACTTAATTTTATTATATGTTAAAAAAAGTTATCATTTGGGTTTAAATCTTAGAGGAGATGAAATTTCTTATTCAAACAACTGTGATCTGTACTTTTAAGACTGCGATAAAGGAAACAGAATTTATATTTGACTAAAGGTCATATCAGCATGATATACATTGTCACAGCAAATATTCATAGGAGAGAAATATTTTCTGTTGGTATCAGAGATTTATTTTCAAAGCTGTTATGGTATATATGCACCTGGTGAGTTTCTTGTTTGCTGAATGCTGCTGTATTATCACTGTAGACAGCTCTGTGATCCAGAAACACCTGATCAATGACCAGAATGAGACTCTTCCAAAGCATATGATTTCTTGTAAGTTTTCCTAGCCCTGAGAAATAAGGCTGACTGTAACATACATTCTGTTAATCAGCTTTTAGCTTCTGGCTTGTTGGCAAGATAAAGTCATGTTTGCCAACTGTAACTTATGATTTGAATAATCAGGCAAGCACAATATAGGTAAGTCATTAAAAGAAGTTTTCTCAGCTGTGTCTCATGCTCCCAAAATGCCCATTCTCACTGCAGTAATTAGGCAGAGCTGACTTCCAGGGAGCCATTCATTCCCTGTGTCTGAGATTTTTGCTCACCTCTTCAGAAGTAACAAAGCTGCACCCTGAAGTGTATGTTGAAACGTTACTCTTCAGTTCGGGTCCCGTTCCTTACTCCAGGACTTGGTACAGTATCTTATTCCAGTCTGTTAATAATGTGTTTCCATGGATAGAAATTCAGGGTATACATCCTGAAAAAAACACAGCACTCTACAACCAGTTGTACTCTTTTTGATGAGTGGGAGACCAGAGCTTGAGGAAGCTATGGGAAACATTTACTAAATTTTTTTTCACAAAACCCAACATTAGGTTTCCTATATAGTATGGGGAGAATTCAACTTCATATATGAGTTTGTCTGAAGATTGCAAGTTTGGATATTAGAACCTAAAAAAGCAAGTTTTAACCACTAAGTAATTAATTTATTTCATTACCTAGTAAATCGCTAAAACAAGCAGCACAAGGAAGTTAAATAGAATATTTTGCTACTGTTCAATATAGTCATCAGTCTAGACCCCAGGGGACCTAGTTAAAAAAATATTTAGTACTATATAGAAGATTATTTCTCTTCACAAGATTACTTTACTGCAGACAGATTTATACGGAGGCTAAGCCTGCGCTCCGGATTCTTTATGCGTTTTCTTGTTAATTTCTTGAACTGTTATTGCGCCAAATGCTGAAGCTTCATCTCCATGATGCCTCAGATATCTGCACACATTGACTCAGTTAAAAGCTGCTCTGCTCTGTGGAGCAGACTCTAAAAGTCACAGCCATGCTCTCCACAAGGGCTTCTGAAAATATCTTTGTCTTTCGTTATCTATGAATGATAGAATGACAGCAGAGCAGGGGTGAACTTAAGTGCTGATTAAAGCTCAAGTGCTCTGGCTTCCTTGACTGCTGCTATGGAATACATTATAAGTGACTTTTGAAAAAAAAGTTAATTTCAGGGTAGCAAATCAATACTTTCAGTTAAGTCAGGCATCACTTCTGGCTGAGTGACATGTGTTAGGGCAATACATGAATAATCCTTTTCATGAGTAATTTCTAGGGCACATTGGGGTGACTACTTTTAAAGTCAGTATATAATTATCAGTTGAATGTTATTGAAATTTTTGTTTCTGTACAGAACAGGGAGGGAGACAAACTTTGTCTAAGACAATACCTACTAATCTATCAATAATGTTCAATACATTGAATCTACAGGAGACAATTTATCAACGTTGCTGTGTCTGTATATACAAACATATTTTATAAGTATGTTTGTGCATATAGATTTAGCAACACTTCTTTGTAGGTGGATTTTTTCTTTTGAGAAGAAAAGAATTCTAGTGCTTGACACAACAAGGCACAGAGACAGGAATGGCAAGTGGGCTGGTTGGGTAGGAGTAAATGTTTGAAAAGATGGACAAAATGTAATTTTCAGAACAGCAATGAAGATAAGCAGGCTTCAGAGTCTTTCAGAAGTGAGGATTAAAGCCTTCAAATGAATGTAAAATATGGGAGGTTGGGGGTGTGGAGGGGCGGGGGGAGTAGTGATAGAGGTGGTGAGGAATCATGGTGTGAATTGCAGAAGGGATGCTCCTAGACAGGATTTACTGGAGCCAGAACAGAACCATTTTCGTTTATCTCTGCACCATTTGGGTGCAACTCCCACACTTCTGTGTAGAAATAAAACTGATAACAAGTATCGTGAATATTACTAGACTAGGTAACACGTGGTTTGTTTTTTGTGGGGTTTTTTTGGTGGGTTAATTTAATTTCAACAGAGTTTAGAGGGTTGGGTTTAAAGTTCCACCTGTTTGATACAAGATGTGCAAGATTAATATCCTGTTTCTTGTAGATGCACTAATTCTGTCTTCTTTATACTGCAATGTTTCAATGGACAAATTATATAAATTGCTCAAAAAAAGGGAAAAAACTAACAGTCATATAGAGACCTTCCTTGGCTCTTCAGTGCTAATACAGAGCATTTGGAAAAATCAGCAGAGCTTGTCCAGGATATCAGTGAGCATCTCATCTCTGATATCCTTCAGTGCTCTTTCAAAAGACAGAGCATGTGCTTGATATCTAAAAGGCAGAGAATATTTTAAAATAGAAGGAATGGAACAATATTTTCCTTATGAAAAATCCAGTGGCCACATAATATGTTGTACTAAAATTCTATTTTTAAAACCACTTTTTATTTCCTTCTATTTATGAAACCCCAAAGAAGTAAAATTGAAATGTTTTTCCTCCTCTTTTTTTTTTTTAATTAACCATTAAATTTGTTCTAATTAAAGGTGATATGCAATCCTTTCCTGATCCTTATTATTGAGATTTTTTAAAATTAATTTTACCAATCTGTGTTAATTAATCTGTGTAACTCAATTTCCAGCAACCTTAGCTACCATTTGCATTTTGAGGTTAAGTAGAACTAACTTCCATTTATGTGCCTTTTTCCTGTATTGGTTTACTTTCTGAAAAATGAATTACACCCATGTAGATACACTTCCATTTCTTTCTGATTCACCTTATGAAAAAGTCAAAGAATTGCTAGTCTTGCTCCTAATTTTTGTAGGGGTTTTTTCAGATGTGACTGAGATAAATGTTTATGCAAGAGACTAACTGCAGTTTCTGTAGTTAGTTTTCCCACACTAAAAGATAAGCTCTGGTCTAAGTAGTTCAGTTGTTTTCAGCATAATGATGGATATTCCCCTCCTTGAATTTTATGCTTCTATCCACATAATTAAACAATAGAATTTGAAAAGTTTATTTGATCTAGTTGAAGTTTTTAAAAAGAGATCATCCAGTTTATATTAGTTTAGTTATTACTTCTAAACAGTATTTCATTTTCTGTTGGGCCACAGAATAGACCAGAGGCTTTTATATCTGCGAATGGGTCATAACTTATTTGTGTCACATTGATAATAACTTTCAAGAACTTTGTTTACACAGACTGCAAAGTCAGAGTTCATAAAGAAAATGTTTACTGGACTGCCCTCTTTAAAAGAGTTTAAAGGATTTTTTTCCAATAGTAATTTAATTTTTGACAAGCTAACCTTATTCATCAGTTTTTTGCCCTGGGAGTCCTTTATCCTATGCTACTGCAAAAAGAAACAGATTTATTTTACTTTATATTCAAAAGCATGTAGTTCTGTTAGATTATATGCAAATGAATGAATCAAGGGCTCACTCTCACTCCCCCGGAATAAACTGAATATATGCCATTGAATTTAAAAAGGGTGAGACTGAGTTTTAAAAATGTTATCTTATAAAGCTTATTATCATGGAATGTTTTAAAGTATGCTTTTTTTTGACAAACCAATCATTTTCTCTTATTTCATTTTAAGATGAACATTGTAGACTTGGAAAAGAAAGAGGTTGTTTCAAATGATGAAGCCAAATTTGGTATCTAATTAAAATACTGAAGTCAAAGGTGTTGAAATGCCCCTGAAAATTCCAAACCTTCATAGTGTTACATATTTTTCTCTTATCTTCAAAATAGTATTTTTAAATGTTATTTCTTTTTACTTTTACTGTGCCCATGATTTTTTAGCTTGTACTTGTGTATGATTTTGTATTATCATGTTGAAGGTTTTTGTCATCCAAAAGTGGATGGAAGCTAAGCATGTTAAATTCAATAGTCAACATAAGCAAGTATATGAGCATGCTCAGATATGTGTTATAAGTGCTTTGATAAACCAGGTATTACCTTCAATAATTGAAAAAAACCCCTCTGTAGAGTGTGTGCTGCATGCTGAAAATTAAAATTCTCTGAAAAACAGAGAAGAAATGAAAAGTAAAATCAGTCTTTTGTTGGTATCAGACAATTGCATCTTTGGGCAGTTGTTCTTGGTTTGCTATTTGAGCATACAGCACACGGACTGAGTAAAGTTAAATCTGAGATATTTAAATAGAAAAATATCCCAATTTGTGTATTTTAGGTTGAAGATATCTTGAATTTGGAGACATTAGAGACTGGGAAAATACACTGGAGAAGTTTCTCTGAGTGCATACTCAGCTCTAAGGCTCTTCCAGTGGCTGCTGCTGGGTAGAGGATTCCATGGACCTTTGGCCTGCTTTGGTAAAACTCTTCTTACATATTCCTTAGTAAAAGACAAATACATGCATTGTATTCAGGCATGAAATTCTATGGATGTTGTTGTGGTTCAACCCCATCTGGCAACTCGGCACCACACACCTGCTTGCAGCGACAACACAGAATCTGAAAATTCTCAGATATTATTTCTGTCATTTTTTGTGAGACTCCAGTACACAAGTGACATGTCAATAGAACCTCTCCAAGCAATAAGATGCCGCATTCTCTGTCATGCTTTATTAACAGTTTCATATTTTGTGTGAACCAGTTATGTAGTACATTGTCCTAGCCATACTCATCTTAGTAAATACAACAAAAATTTGGACAAATATTGAGACTATGCTGAAGACTATAGCATCAAATGAAAGCAGCTTTTTAAACATGTAGGAAAACACTGATATGTTTTTATGCCTATTATCTATGCTGAATCCTTTCAAATGTCTTACTTGAGCATCATGAAATTGAACATATTGA
Source organism: Climacteris rufus (assembly GCA_013398175.1). Classification (NCBI taxonomy): domain Eukaryota; kingdom Metazoa; phylum Chordata; class Aves; order Passeriformes; family Climacteridae; genus Climacteris; species Climacteris rufus. Next base: position 855,628 of record VZRZ01002702.1, on the reverse strand, counting down.
ACTTGACTTAACAAGTGCCACCATGCCACAATATTCGTCTTACACAGACTTGAGTTACAAGCAAATATCACCTTGGGTCTTATGTGTTCTACAAATCCTCCATAATCATGACATATATGTCAGAATTTAACTTCTGCAGTGCTGTCACCTCTCCTGCCATATTCAGCTCTTTCTCTGATTTCTGTAACTGCAGAGTCATACTTCAGAGAGCACTTACACAAAGTACAACACTGTGTTTTGATTATGTCCCCTTAATATTTTTATAATTACAACTGATGACATTAGTTATTCCATTTCCAAAGCAGCCCCTATTTTAGTATAGCCCAGATCTTAAAATAAAATGCCTGGCTTAGCAATCCATATTGGTTTATGTGCATAAAGATTTTTTTTTTGTAAAATACAGGTACTTCAGATGGGCTTCCTTTCTTCATCCCTTTTGTTCCATTATAAAAATGCTACTCTGTGAAGTCAAAGTGAGCTACACACACATTTGGCATTCTCTGGCATCAGATATATTTTAATCAGAAAAGACTTTTTGATGTCTCTACTATCAAAGGAAGTGGTTTTTTATCTCAACTTACCTCCATACATAACTTTTCTAGTAGTGATCGATAGAGGAAATTTGCAAAGATTCTTCCAATGTTCCTTAGGAATCATCCCTTATTAGTTCATTCTGTGGGAAATATTACAACTAAGATGTGACTGCCATAAAAATGTGATGGCAGACCATTTACAGGGTTTTGGAAACTCTGAATATTAACTGAAAAATTAAAAAAAATGGATAAAAATGTCTTAAATAATGTCTATGTAATACAGATTTCCCCTCTCTTCTGTAGCACGTGCACATATGTAACACAGAAAACACATGAAACACATGTAACATATAAACCAAGATTTTATTAAAAATAATTTAACAGAAACCTTAACACTCTACTGAAAGTATCCTAATTGGTCCAGATACAATTACTGGTCAATTAGAAAGAAGACCTCTGTGCAGAACATATTTCAGATACTCAGTTTTAACCCTTATCCTGGTGCTATGCTCACCCTTCTGCAGCTCCTCTGGGCCATAAGATTGGGGGTTTCATGCTGGTAGACAGCAACATGAAGGGAACACATGAAGGGAACAAATGGAATACTTCACCACAGGGCATATGATGTGCATGTCAAGGAATTGTTTTTTCTCCCTTCAGGAACCACTCGGTATAATTTTCTAATGTTTGCTAAGTTGCTTTTACACCTACCACTTTCTTTGTCGGTCCACAGCTCTACATAACACCCACATTTACTATACATATTGCCTTGTATTTATGTTGATATGATTTCTTTGTTCTCTTTGTTGTCCCTAAATCCAGGTCTAGGTATCTATGGGGAGTTGTTTACAGACAAGGGATCTCCCATGCCTGCACTCATCTGTGCCCTGTCCTGTGTCCCCGTGTCCCAAGGCCGCTCTCTTGCATTTCTCTGCACTACCTGTGTGTTGGAGCCTTTAATATCCCAGACTACGCGTAATAACTCATTGTTACTGCTGTCTGCAGCTTCTGTACATTTGTAAAGCTTGTAGGTAGCACAGGGAAGTCAGAGGACAGCACTAGCACTGTGGAGTGCCACGAGTTACAGTGTAGGAGTCAAAAAGTAGCTGCATGGCTGGGTTACTGAGCGTACATTTTTGTGTCACATCTTCATAGCCCAGTGCTTGGGCGACATCAGCCCATACACCAGGCAAAGCTGCACTGAATGTTTGACAGATATTTTAATGGAGGGCAGCACAAAAAGGCTGACAGGAGCTGCTGCAGGCGTTATGCACAGTGAGTCTGTAACCAAACAGAAGGGAAGGCGCTCGCTCCACTCCAGAATACTCACACAAAAGAATTTGCAGCACACAAAAATGATCCTATACACTAAGACATTTATGTCAAGGCAAGACTTAATTTTGAGATCTCAGTGATGTATACAAAGATTGAAAGAAAGGCAGACTGAGAGAAAAGGATGAGCTTGAACTCAGTGTTTGAGTCACAAGCATTAATGTTGTGATTTATCAGTATCTGGTCTTCAAGGTTAGCTGCTTAAGTACAGTTTTCTTGGTCTGTCTCTCTTATTTTTTTTTCACAATTCTTTTCCATTACTGATTAAAGGACAATATACTGGCTTTGAAACCACTACCATGTAGTGAAATCCAGAAATCTTTAAGAATACTTTAAAAATAACATAAATTACTATTAGTTTTAGAGATCCAAGTGATTCTTGTAAGGTTTTAATCTCTTGTGTAACTAGGCATGGAATACGTGTTATCGTGTTTAGATAATAAGGAATTATTTAAGAGTTAACAAAAATGAAAGTAAAATTAATGATTTGACAAAATTATAGGAGAGGAAACATAGAGTCTAAGTTCAAATTACTATTTTGACTGAGGTAGATTCTAAAAAGCTTCAAATTTGTGATCTCAAGAAAGAAAACAAATTAAGAACCTATTTTACTTTCAGTTTTAATCGACATATACCCTCAGGTATATGCTTCTTTGCATTGTTTTGGTCTTAAATATTGGTAGATATCCTATTGATTTGGAATTAAATGCTACTGCTTAAAAAAATCATTGCTTTGTCTTAGTTCAGATAGTATAGCTGGTATTAAAATTGCATTGTTTATAAAACTACATTTTGATTTTAAAAAAGTGGAAGGAAGCAGAACAAATTCCAATTCTTTCTTTCAGTCTTGAGTACTTCTTCTAATTGCTAAAGTCAACTAAAATGTTCCCCTTTACTTACAGGAAGTTAAAGTGAAGTCAGAGTTGAAAAAATGCTGAATGTTTCTGTGAAGCCTTTCTTTCATCCCTGACGTAAGTAATAGTGTCAGTGACACCTCAACAACAAACTACGTGTCAAGTAAACTCCCAGGTTTGGTCAAAAGCACAAAACAGAAGAAAATTGTGTAAAAAGGTTCATGATCTGTCTCATTTTAAACTTCTGAACAGGTAGTTTTAGTATTTCTATTGCAGACAATCTCCTTTCCTAAGACTATAAGAAATAAATGGTGTTTAGTATGTTTATTTAAAACTTTCTTGTATATATTGCAAAATAGCTTCAACTATGAAATCAAAAGCTTTTGTTGTTGTAGTGTACTTCATTTTGTCTAGCTCTTTACAGTAATTCTGCTACTGTCTTTCTAAGACTGATGGTAAATGTTTCAGGGCAAACATTTGCGGCCTCTTAGTTATACTGAGGCAACCAGAACAGTTTAAGATAATTTGCTGAAAACATTATGACAAATGGGGCTGGTGATTGCTTCACTATCAGGTGAAGATTATCAGTATTTTAGGGCCTATTTTAAGTTAAGATGGCTGGAGATCCCCTACAGTAACTATCTGCATTTGGTTACAGACATTGATGAGAAATCTTTATCTAACAGGTGAAGCCTGCAACCACATTCGCTCCTGCTATGTGAAAACAGCAAGAAATTACAAAGAGTTGTGAGGAGTTTACTGGCCTTTTGAGCCTGTGCTAATGGAACATTTGTTTCATATTTGCTTTTTCTTCACAACTTCTATTCACTTGCTCTTTGGGAATAAACTTCCATGGTATCAGACCGTGCATTGCAGCTGCACTGTAGCAATGGTTCAGGTCTCCAAATCAGAGAATCTTTTACAGCTTCCACTTGAAAATCAGGCTCTGTTTGAGCTCTCTAACAAATTTTCTGTCTGTGCATCAGACATAGAGGGTGATATGCAACATGTACTCCATAGGATCTTTCCAGTCTTCTTGAAAAACTGTGGTTGAATTTGACCAAATGGTGAGGAACTAAATCAGGTAGACTGGGAAGGACCATATAATAGGATCAGAATTCCTTTGATCCTTGAGTCTAACCATTAACCCAGCACTGCCAAGCCTACCACTTAACCATGTACATAAGTGCCACATATACCTGTCTTTCAAATATCACCACAGATGGTGACTCCACCACTTCCCTGGGCAGCCTGTTCCAATCCTTGACAGCCCTTTTAGTGAAGAATGTTTTCCTAATGTCCAATCCAAACCTCAGCTGCTGCAGCTTGAGGCTGTTTCCTCTCATCCTATCACTTCATAACTTTACTTTTAATTGAAAATATTTCATTATTTCTTATAAATAAGAAGGTGACAGGAGTCTCACTTTAAAAGGTAAATACCCTTAGCCACAAGAATTTTTATCAATTTACCTGCAATGAAATAATGACATATTGCAGAACAGTATTTTGTTGCTTCAATGTGGTATAACCTTATATTTGCATACTCCTTTACTTTATTATGCTGTTTAAAATGCTAAACTTTTAACTGTGGCTCTTCTGCTACCTTGGCACTTTGAAAACAGCTTCTGCTCAAACTGAACCAGCTCAAAGACCTGAATTCTGCAGTTTCTACTGAGCACCCGAAATACTGAAATGGAAAACTTAAGCTTGGACTAAGCATATGCTATTTAAGTTACACTAATAGCTTAGGTTTATTAATAGCTTAGGTTTATTCCCTTTTGTGACACATATGATCAAAAAGGTTTCTCATTAAAGTGTGACAGTGCTTTATATTGCCTATACATAAAACCTGCATGGTTATTATACAAAGAGAAAAGGCAAATGACAGTTGGTGTCAACCCTAAACAGCTTAGGGAAAACTATTTCCTCAATACGTATGTAATTTAATTGAAATGCAATATTTCATGAATATTAGAAAGTGAGGCTTTATTAAAAATGGCAAGGAAAGTGAAAGCATGACTGTTTAGAGTAACAAGCAGCACAAATTTATTCATTCAATACATCACTGAATTATTTAAAACTCAACAAAGCACAAGGTCATGGAATAATTTTGGCAAGTACGCACTTTTGCATGATACATTTCCATAATTCTACTACATCTATAAAGTTAATCACAGCTTTGGCATGCAAGCCTGTTTCATGTACTAAGCTGAGCCAGAAAAAGGCTCTGAATTAAAACTTAGGAACAAACCAAACAACTGACACTACAAATGATTTGTGATAGTTGAAAGCAGATGTGAGCTCCATAATACTAGCAATTCTCACAAATATTTCATTTACTAAATCCCATATTTACTTGCAATACATATTTACAAGTGAAAACCTGTCACTTGTCTACAGACATATAAATTAGTGTGCACACACATTTCAGTGTCACAAGTTTTTTGAGGACATCATCTCTCTGTAATGAGTGAGAGCTGACAAGAGGTGTTCTTTGGACCATAGGGAAGAGAGTGGTTGAGCTACCCTTGGGAAAAAATCCATGGAAATTTGGTCGAGTTTCTATTGTGAGAATTAGTATTCATCTGTCCTGAGTGCACACTGACTGCTGACAACTCCTACAGACTACTAAACCAGAGAGGCTCAATATGCAATTTTCAGAATTGCATTGTCATTTCTGTGCTCCAAGAAAGACAGTGATGTATGGGAATTGCATACGGCTTAAAGCTTCTTTCCAAAGTGTATTTAAGAAAATATTCAGGGTATTTTGAATTTTGCAATAGAGTTTTTGCATTCAGGGTTTTGCATCCTGTTTCCATGTACCTCCATCAAGGCATGAGCTTGAGTATGTTTTCAGGGATCGTGCAATACCAGCTTGAAGACAGTCTGTTCTATGTGGATTCTGATATATGGCTAATTTATGATTAAGCAACAGTAGAATTATCTTAATAAATGTGACTGAATTCTAGGCAAAGGAATGCCTGATATTCCAAACAATAATCTACACACAGTGATATCCTTCTCCTCTTTGCACATTATGAAAAAAACTGTATGAGCTGCTGAATTTTTCCCGTACACTGCCTTCATACAAACACACACAGAAAGTTATAGATAAATCACATTTTCAAAGAGAAACATTTTCATTTGATGGCTTGGTGGACCTAATTTTAATTTTCAATAATTTGCTCAATTTATTTATTGTCCTGCTCAGGTTTTTTTCCAAATTAATCTTGAAATAGGTGTAATTTATCTCAATATGCTCTAAGACAAGTGCAGAAGTGGCATGAAAGATACAGCATCCATATTTTGAACATTTGCAGTATGCTGAGTATATTTTTTCAGCACCTTTTATCTTAAGGATTGTTAGTTTTTTTAAAAAGAATGCAATCTTTGAAGCTGTATTTTTAAAAGCAGTATCCTGGTTCTAGACAGGTTGTTTATATTTTGGTTGACTTCCAAAGAATTCTCAGTTCTACTTTTGAAAAAGTAGATATTTTAATCTTGGTACCCTGTTCTGCACTTAAAGTGGGTCTCTATGTAGCAATCAGTGAGTTTCTGCTGAGGTGATGCATATAGATAACTTATTCAATCACTTTGCTGCCTTTAAGAGAAATTGCTTTATAAATTGTTTTGGACCTCTCTGATTAATAACAAAAATCAATGGGCTTTTTATGTTTTGTATGTAGATTCCAAAAACTATATAAAGTATAATAAAGTTGCAGTGTTTTAATAGTTACAAATTGCTATAAATCTGGAAAGAGTTAACATCATTAGAAATTGCTGAAAGTTTCCTTATGTTGTTAAATCTTGAAATAGTTTTCTTGCTCAAGAAAAAAAACAGCAAAAATGCCAGCAAAGTAAGATTCTCTTTAGAGTATTTATTGGAAATCATAAGAACTTTTGCATGTACTGAACATGGTCACTCAAGAAAATAGACACATTAGTGAATAACTTTAAGTGTTCTATGTGTGAACGTTATTACAAAATTCATATCACTATGAATTTGCCATTTATTCAAAACTGAAACAGAAACTGCTTAAGCACAGTGTAAGAAGTTGCCATTTTGTTTAGTGAATTTGTCCGCAGACAACCTATTCATATTAATCAGTTTCTAATGTTAGTTCTACAGAGGACAAGTTGCAAAATGACTTCTAACCCCACAGATGATAATATTTGTGTAACAGAAAAGACACATTCCAATGATCTAAATGGATTTCCTTAATATTTTAAGGATAGAAAAGCATATTTCATATTTGAGGATATTTAATATTTCAAGGTGTCACCAGTTTCATCATGAATTACATATTCAGTACCATGGCCCTATTTTCAGAAGCCAGTAGGACTGCTGTTATTAGAGCCTGCTGCAGACAGAATGTCCTGAATTGAATTTCTTTTGGATGAAGATAAACTAGAAGGTAACCCTTGTGACCACATCAGTGTATGAACAGGAGGGGTTTAGGAATAAAATAAAAGAGGAAATACATCTTTGCATTTTTAGTTTCTAATTTTATCATTTAGAACTGAGAAAAATAATCTGTACAATTGAAACTAGATATTGGCAGTCCAAAGAGTTTTAGCATGATTTTTAGTGGGAATTATTTGTGTTTTAAAAATGTCAAAAATGCAACTGTGTCTGTCAGATCTTTGGAACAGCTAAGTGGAGGTGATCTGTCTGAGTGTGTGATCAGCTTATTGAAGAAGATAGCTAAGCACCTTATGCATACAGTGCCATATTATGATAAAGAATAATATTCAGTAAGATAATACCCATGTAATTATTTTCTTTTTCTCTCCATCAATGTAATCAAAACATCAGCACTTTTAAAATGCTTGGCTTTATAGTTCTAAATACCATGGTCACAATAATTAATCTGTTTATAGTGTCATCTCTTCCTGGCTTAAGACATATGAATAATAATCATAGAAAAATAGTGATTAAAAAAAATTAGTTGTTTTATAAAAGCTCGCCTCATATTTGAAGAGAAAGCTCACCAAAATTCCATGGAACATAAAATGGGTCAGTCTTGATCTGTCTTTAACTGCATTATATATGTGTCTTATTTGTTGGCATTTAAAAATACTAATTTGGAGCTTTATGAGAGGACAGAAAACATCTTCTGTTTGCTTTCAGCCTAAAAGTTTGTTGTTTACTTTCTGTATTCATTTATCTGTAAGTACAAAGAAACTGTCACTCTGATGTGACATTTTGACTTCAGATGTTAGAAAAACAGCAAATTATGCCTACCAAACATTCAGAGCCTTTGCTGTCACAAGTTATGCGTTGTCTTAAGACAGATTCTTTTCACTGTATGGTTCCAATAGGAGATCTCACTGCAAAGACAGCTCTATAAGAAACTAATATATAAATCATGGGTTATCTGATTTTATTGCCCCTTTTACTCATGAGCCTTGAAAGCCAGACATTTTGTAGGAAAGGAACCAAAGAAAGATCTGAAAAGATTATATTGTTTTCCTAAATTACTCTTTGGCTATGCTTAAGGGAATTTGTCTTATCCTTAAGCAACTGGTTTGATGTCATTCCCTGAAGGTTCTCTTAAAGTGGTTCTTGTGTGACATAACAGATAATAGCACTGGGGTTTTGAGATGCCTGTCCTTCTCACCCACAATTTAAGGAGCCTTAGGAGGAGCACAAACTATGTTTTTAATGTGTTTAGGGAAAGCTTCTTTTTAAAGGTGAATCACAAACAGCCCAGATACTCTCTCAGATCATATCACCAGCAATTTATATGTGCATCTTCCTAACAGCAATTCCCACTGTAGCAATTAACCCAGATAACCACTCTCCAGAATCAAAGCTGTGTTCTGTTGGCTCTATTTATCTGTTTTTCCAGACTCTGCCAATCCCAGAGGAGAGAAAAAGAGAAAGAATAATGGGGCTGGGCTTAGAGGAGAAATCATCATTGTCCTTCAGAGCCAAACCTCAGGTGACAGAGGTAGTACAGTCTTTCCTGCTATTTTTTCTACTGAGATGTTCCACCTGTGCTCAGTGTTCCACCACTCATCTGAGAGGGCTATTGATGGCACAGATCTGAAAAAACTCTCACTACTGTGAAGAGATAATGCTGGGGCAGAAACTGCTGTAGATGACTTTGATCTCAAACTCCTGGAAAATCCATTCCTCTGGCAATGGAACTTGCTGCCTCCCTAGCCACAGCAGTGAAGTTTTTCCCCAGAAGGGTCATGTTTCTTAATATTCCTTCATGTGCTTTTACAGAAAGAGAAATTCTGAACCTCACCCACAGAGCTGCCGATCCATTGGATGGTCACCAAGGGGCACTTATGGAAGTGAAGTTACGAAATACTGGAAACTACTGGGGAGACACAGCAGCACCGTTTCGGAATGATGGACAGGTCCATGAACTTTACTTTCTTATCTGAGGAATGTTCATGTAAGCAGTTTGTTCAACTTTGCAACAGATCAAAGATGTGTTTCAGTGTGTCAAATGCAGTGCAATCCTCAGGCTGCCTGTGTTTTATATATGACATGAAGACTGTGAATGTTGCTATATTTAGTTCTGCAACAAAATCCTACACGTTAGTGAAAACAACCAATGGATTTTATGGTCTTATACAAACACAGCGATGTTGCTTTGCACATAGGTTTTTTGGACTCTATGAAATTACTAAAAACCCTTCATCTTGAATGCCTCTCCAGGTATTTTGAAGCCATAGATATTTCTGTGAGATAATATATAACAAAAACAGAACAGGGATAAAAGGTGGTCTTGCTTGTTAAAATGTTATGGAAGATTAAGCTGTGAAAATCTTTTCTCTGACCTTGCTTTATTAATAAAACACTGCTTGTTCCACTGGTGGGTGAAATTAAAAATGCAGAAGAAAGGAAAATGACAGCTATCAGTCCTTATGAAGTTGTGTCCCCATTGCAAGGTCTGTGAGACAAATTGCAAACCATGCTAACCAAATGATGGGGATTTCAATTCTAATCACCACTATCAATATGCAAATTTTCTAAATAAAAATATTCCCACTACAGTGAAGTACACATTTATTTTTGAGTAGCAGATATCCCATCTTTTAAAACCCCTTTTTACCATTTGTACCTCAAAGGCCCTACATCATAGTTCTTACGCTTACCGTTTGTTTTAAAAACAGACTGATTTCTCCCTGAGCATGTCAATGACACTGCTTCAGTCAGCAAGATTTTGGATTCCCTTTAGTGCTCTCTTTCCCTCCCTAGAGATCTATGGCCTCCTTGGCTCTGCTGCTCTCTGTGGCTCCCCATTAGGCACTGCATTGTGCTACCACTAGACCATAAGTTGGCTTATGATCATTTTACTCTCCATCATATGGATTTTATGTCATTACAATGTATTAGTGCTCTTAATATCTTCACAGCTAAGCCAGTGCCTTGCTCTGTGAATTTGTTTACAGCTTGCTTCCTTGATGAGATTTGGTCTGTTCTCAAGAGCCAAATGAAAAGAAAGCATGTTTAAATGTCATGGGCTCCCCAGTGGCTGCCACAGTGCGGTGAAGAAACATATGGAAATGTAAGGAAATGGAGGTAACATTTACACCACTTTACATGCAACTCCATTAATGGTGAACAAAGGTGATGGCATATCTGTATTTTAGGTGAAAGTATTGAACAGATGTATTACAACCTCATTATGTAATATTCTAATAACCCTGTAATTGTTTTTAAAGGGACAATTACCTTTCTTACTGTTGTGTTACACAAACAATTGAGACATGCCGCAGAGGAATAAGCTGTATTTATATAATACTATTTTACAGGAACACCTGTCACAAACCAAGAACCCCTAAACTTTCAGAAGATACACAAATCTTCTGCTTTCTCTGCTCTATACAAAAAACTGTGACTCAGAGAAAACTAATGAAAGGATATTTCTTTTCAAACAATGTCTACTTAATGTTTAAAATAATACTTTATCAGAGAATACACTCCTATTTTATTACCAGTAGCTACCATCTTGGAGTCTTAAAAATGTCTGTGTCACCTAAGCATTGTACTTCGTTAATAAATTTAATAGTACTTCAAGCATGCCATTTTTACTTTAGCTACAGTAAAGCTCTTCTGCAAAATCTGGGGGTTAAAGCAAATTGACCCTCTGTCTGTAATTGTTCTTCAGCTCTTTCCTTTGTTAGAAAGAGAAATGGTTGTAAATAGCTGGAAGAATCAACTTTAAACTTGGGTAGATTTTCTAAATATCATTTGTTGAGGGCATTTATTTATGAATTTATGCTGCCTAATGTAGTGTAGATCACTCAACAAGATATTGTCTATATCAATAATGATGCCATCCTATGCAGTATCTAAAAGATGTCTGATGCACTTCCCATACAAGTTCAAGAAGAAGAGCTATCAACAGTAACAGAAAAGAAAATATGGTGTTTCGGGGTTTTTTTTTTTAGAAAATAGTCCTTGAAGATATGCTAAAAGTGTTAAAATACAATATTTTTTTTAAATTTAGTTTCTTTATAAATTTAGGTAATCTACAAACGACACAACAGCAGCGAATTTGTGAAAAAAAGTTTCTCCAACAGGTTTTCAGCATACCTTGTCTTACACATATGACTGTAACTGGAGAACCTGTGAGGAAGGTCCAAGTGACTGTGACAGTGGCACTGAATCCTGAGGTGTTTCAGGCCAGATGACACATGACTGTGGCAGGAAATGAGCAAGCCATTATCTAGATCCATCTTGTAATGAGTCTGTGAAAGCCCCTTTGCCTTCAGTATGTCCTCACATACAAAATTGTAGTAAGGAGTTAGCTTATAACCATATAGAAGCCAAATTCACTAATAAAGTATTTTCTAATCCTTTCTTCCTTTCTATTCCCACACTTTAAAGTGTTCAGGGAACCCACAGCATTGCTTTGTCTTTCAAAGATTTTAACAGGGTGATAGAAAGATATTCATACGTGTGGCAGAAAATTTCTTGCAGATGCTGAGGCATGGATAGAATATATCTCTCTGGGTTTTTCATTAGGGCTCTTCGCCAGACTTCATACTTTCATCTAGAAATTACATTTCCAAATAATTATTGTTGTATCATATGCAAGAACAAGAAATAATTATAAATCTCCATTGTAATTTTAGGAATTTTTTTTACCAGTAATCACACCTTGGTAGCATGAAGATAGAGACAAAAACATTGTCAGTTCTGACCTAAGTTACCAAAAGAATTGAAACAGAATTTCTTAGATAAAATGCAACAATAGACTAAAAAAAAAATTTATTTCTTATTGAATTTTTGGAAATAATTTTGCCGATGGAATTTGGAGTGTATTAATAACTTGATTCTTTTAACATTTTAAAAATATTGTATAGTACGAAATTAAAATCTCAGGAGGGAAAAAAAGGGATCTAAGATCTGCTGGGATAAGACCATGCTTGATCTGAAGAGTGTGCTTGAGGCATCCATCAATTTCAGTCTTGTAGTCAGCTGGAGAAATCAGCTGTTGCTGTTCCCTTGAATAAATGCACTGGGTTGGCTAAATTCATGGTACTCTGAGTCAGAAGAACTTCTTTCTTGCCCTAAAAGGAAAGTTTAGAAGTTTGATAAGCTCTTTCTACCTAATACAACAAGAATACAATAACCTGTGTATGTAAATCCTTAGTTGAAACTGGTACGACTAATTTTTTTTTTTCTCCAGAACCACTTAATAGGAGAAATCTCTGTGTGTTCACAAGCTTTAAATAGTAAGAAGAATGTTTCACTAATTTTATTTTCATTTCTTTTATCTTCAGCTAAGTGAGAGCTGATGTTTTGTTTTGGTTTGGTTTTTTTTTTATTAGCTGAAAAGGTATGAAAGATTTTTATATTGTACCTGTAAGAAGGATCAGAAAAAAAATTAAGTAAAGGCCTTTTTTAATATATGCCTCTAGAACACTGAGTTCCTGTTTAATTCTGGCATTTGATAAATATCATAATGGTTATTATTCATTAAAAATTATAATAGTGCAGGAAAAATTACTTTACTTAGTAGTTTTTAATAATACATTTGTAAATATGGATATTTTATAGTATCACTTAAATTCTTTTAAATTATCCAAAAGGCTCCAGGCTGTGTTGTGGAATTATCTCAAATTAAAAGATCTGAAAAGTTTCCAACTTACACAGGTATAAAAATATTGAAATGTTTTCTTCTCCATTTATATCTGAATGAAACTTGGCTATTTTTATGTCATATGCATGCTATTCTATTTCCTAAATGGTCGTATTTTCTACAGAAATGTTTTTGAAGTTAGAACTGTCAACTCTGAGCTCCCTTAGCAGCAATTAAATCTATCTATTTACTCTAGGATGTATGAAATGCACTAAAATTCACATAGCTGTGCTTAGTGGGGTAGTTTGTAAAAACGTAGATGTGACTGAGAAGAGGATTAGATTTCTCTTGTGATGTTGGATCAGGTGGAACTCTGTTCTTCTCCAAGAAATTGCACTCTGCCGTTGAGACAACACCAGTAAATAACAGAAGCTGCAGAGAGGAACTGGGTGCTGTTTTGAGAGCACTTCTTGAGCTAGTAGGCAACCCTACACAAAAGAGATTGTGTTAAACTGTGATGAAAGATAGTACCAGGTTTCCATGCCTCAACATGCAGGGGGTTTTGGGAGGAGACAAAAAAATATAAATGTGCCCTTGTTTGTCATTTCTTTATTACCAGATAAATTAAATTAAAGAAGCAGTCACCAACGCAGCTGAACTCTCATTTCAGCTCTGCCCTGCAGATGTGAGGTGGTTGCCATTCCCAGTGGGAATTGGAGTGTCAGCACTCCCAAAGATCTTCCTGCATTTGCTTCCCCACATGGCCACTGAAGTACTGTGTGAGTACCACAAAAACTTGCCTTGCTAATGTCTGGTTTTGGAAGGAAGCTTTGAGGTAAGAGAAAAAATCACTCAAGATATTTTGCTGCTGTCTGTCCTCAGCAGGATTGTACCCCTGTGGAAGAAGATAAATCAGGGTGATAAATTCTGTGTTCTACGAGCTTCAAAGGGTAGAGTCTCTATCATACCAAATTAAGAAAGACATTATAATCTCTTAATATAAAGGCAGAAAGCCTATTTAATATAATATGCCAACCAGAGATAGCACAGGGAACACTTCAAAGCATTTCATGGAAAGCAAAGAAAAATTAATTTGCCTTAGTGGCCAGTGCTCGAAATTATAAACCCAAAAGAAAAACACAGGAAAAAAAGAAAGAATTAGTGAGACTTCAAAATCAGGAGAAAGCAAGAAGGCTGAAAATAACTTGAGTCTGCCTAAGGCGACAATTGAAAAAAAAAACAGACTGAAAATATTTGTGGAAAGGTGAAGTTTAACTCAAATTCACTGAGACGAATAATTAAATGAATGTAATTGCTGAGGTAAACAACAAAAAAAATCTATATTTTGAAAATCATTTGAGATTTTACTTTTAAATAAGTAAACTTTTCTAAACACAGAAGAGGGTAAAAAGTGTCATATGTATCATATATATGTATCATAGCACTGTAAATTTAAGTAGGACTGCAAGACCAAAATCAATACAGAAAATACCAGCAAGAAAATGATAGAGAGAAAAATAGAACATTTCTTTTATTTAGTAAACACGTGTATCTTTCTTAAGTCTTTGTGTAATTTGAGGATATGAACTATTCTAGTGTAGGCAACTGATGAACTCTTACCTTGTAATCTGTACTCTTTAGTTATTACTAAACATAGTAAAAAAAACTAGAATGATTAGTAGAGCTGTGAAGAAAATTATTTGCCTGTCACATTAACTTTCTGTACTTTAAAACGATTGCCATTCTGTGCCAGAGATAAAACCCTTTCAATTTCGTCACTCAGTAGTAGATAGTTGTTTCATTTTGAAATAGGACATTCTGGACTATGGGACACCTGGTTTTGGATCTTATTAAACACAGTGGAAGATTTGAGCAGCTCCTTTGAAACAGGTGAGTCTTTAGAATGTGGGTCCAGGTGCCCAGCATCTGAAAGCTCCACACTGTTTTGTTCACCTTTCCTCAGGAAATACTCAGTTATCCAAAGCATTAAGTTAATAAGAATCAGTCAACAATTCACAGCAACAACTGGTGGGGTGCTATTATATGGTGGAAAATGTAAGATATTTCCAGTTAACAGAACATTTTCTCATTAGCCAGTTGTTTTTCTTAGTGGAAAAAATTACTGAGTTTGCAAAGGTAGTCCTACAGCTAGTTATGAATTTGAAGCTTAAACTTGTAGAACTATGGAACACATGTGAAATTCCAGCATTTTCAAAAAAGACCCTAATGGCTGGCAGCATAATCAAAAGGGTGCAACAAGTAAAAGTGAAAATAACATCTGCCTTTTAAAAAAATGAGTAAAATGGGGAATTGGCAAACTCCTTTCAAATGACACACTCTAGTGAAAGCATAATTTCATTCTCACTTTAATTAGTCTAATCAAGATAATGGGTAATTAATTGCTTAGGACTGGATGGTAGATTGGAGAAAAGCAAGTAGAAATTCTAAATAACTGTTTAGTATTCAAGCGGTACGATTGTTAGGTCTCAGTTTAGGCCTCTAGAATAAAAAAGTTCCCAAGTAGCCCTACCCTACTCAAAGCAGTCCTTGATCTCCCAATTAAATTTTCAAAGGGAAAAGTTTTCTTGAATTTAACAATTCTACACATGGGTGCATATCCCTGTATATGTAAACTGAGATTTTCAATTTGCAGAGACTTATCCATAAAAATACAGCTTTGGTCATACTCCAACCATTATTATTATTCCCCCTTCTTGTTTTTTAGAGTTTTAGGAAAAATTTACAGTTCAAAATGCTTCTAGTGAATTCTATTAATAATCTTTTGAAATTCTAAATTTTCCTTATGGTAAGTGCAATAAAATGAAAACATTTAGTACTTTGGAATAAAACTGATACTTCATTTAAAAGAAAATACTATAGAAAAACATACGGGACAAACAGATGTTCTCTGAAAGAAAGCAGTTTTATTTTTCTTTTCCTGGAGAATATTCCTAATACCTGCCAGGCCACGGCTCTGTGTGTCATATTGTGAGATTGCATACCTTGCCGTAGAAATAGAGATCCTGCAACTCAGAGCTCACTGGAAAGCTCAACCCCTCTGCAGACAAACAATCATCTACAAAGGGACTTGGCCTGTGTGAATATAATTGTGTGATTAAGTCTTAAAGTGTTCTTCCCCTCCTGTAAAACTTGATTACTTGAAATGCCTCTGAAAAAGGATGGAGAAAGAAGGAAAGAAAAAGGGGGGAGGAAAAATCGTTGTGTTGTCTTGCAAAACAATCAGAAAGAGCAGCTGAAACAAGGATGAGAGACTTTTGGAATTGCACAGATGTTTTCTTTGAAAACCCTTAGTTCTTTGTGGATTTCAGTCAAGCAAATTGAAAGTCTAGCTCTGATTTTCATCAGAAACATGTAAAATGGTATAGTTAGCCAACTCAGAAAAGAGCTTTTTGAAAAAATTCATTTAAAATTGGTATGTTTGCATTAAAATGTTAGTTTTATTTTATTGCAATTTATAGAGTTTGTGCAGAAACCTGCACCGTAAAGAGAAAACTTTTGCTTACTGTTTCTTTCCTATTATAACCACTTTTGGAGTAGCTGAAAGAGAAAATGTAGTGGTAAACAAAGGATAAAACCAAAATTACTCTCTCAATGTATCACATCACCAAGAATGATTTAGACAAAAGAAGTTACATATTTCTAACTTAATTGAGCACCACACTGCTACATGGGACTAGGATTTGGTTAAAGCAGTGTGGATGCCACAGTGCAGGTACCTAAATCCAATTTATGTAACACAGGAAGTCCCTTTTAGATACCAACAGTACAGGAGAGCACAAACCTTCCATAGATCCAGCATTACATTTGCAACCCTGTCACTGTGGATATTAATGGTCTCCTAGTGCATCTAAGGAGTTTGAAGTCCTCTTAATTGTCCTGGAAAATTTAGGGGTTTGGCCATTCTTTGTTTCAGAACTTGCATTTCAAATATTTATGGAGTCATGTTGTTGGAACACTGAAAATATCCAAAACAGTATTTGGATGATGCCTTTAATGACATGCTTTAACTTTTGATCAGTGCTGAATTGGTGAGGTCATCCTTGTAGGTTCCTTCCAACTGAACTATTCTATTCTATTAGACATCTGATGATAATACAGAAGTTCCAACCTGTCAAACAAATCATAATTTGTACCTCTGCATTATTGCCTACCTATTAATTTTTTCCAGAGGGTAAAACCTAGTAATGGAGACAGTCTGAAGAAAACAGGTGCTGGAGAGGCACTCAGGCTTTTTTGTGGCAGTGTATGTCTTTGGATAGCTCAAGGTTTCTTGGGTTTGCTCTTTTTTTCAACCCTGACTTGTAAGCAATCTAATCTAACCCTGGCTGTGCTGGAACAGTGTTTTGTGTGATTGATAATGGACATGCTCTAAATTTAAAACAGATTAGAGAAAATGGGATTTTTTTCAACCAAACTGATTTTTTTTGTTTGTTTTTTGTTTTCGGTCAATGTATCCCATTTACATTAACCCTCTGTCAATGCAATGAAAATGTGATGCATTATGAAAAAGTGGTTTAGGCCAGCAAATGGCTGGGAACTGTCCCACAAAATAGGCACTGAAATATGGCCTTGAGATAGTGAGGAAAGGCTGCAGCTTTCCTCACTCTCATAGTGACCCTTGGTCCCAAGCTTGCCTGCTTGGTTTCCTTCTGAGAGCCAGGCTGAATGATAAGGACAAAGGGTCAACAAGTCAATACTGTCTCACCTACCTCCCAGGATGCTTCTGAGCCTGGCAGCTGTGACATGCTCCCATTTTCTACCATGTACACACGCGCTGTAGACCAAGCAGTTCACAGGCATGGAGGAAATCTGTGATAGAAATGGAAATGGGCTGTAGGTTTCTCAGGTGAATAGTTTGTAGCTGGTTGAGAAACTCTTTGGCAGAAGGGAATGTGAGGGGTCTGCAGGTGCAATATAGGCAGCTTTACATCATTACCCAAGCCCATAGCAATGCTCTGAAAAACCCTGGCTATCTGACTAAATTCTTTCAGAGCAATCAGAATACTCTAAATTGCTTTTTAGGAGCAGACAGACTTGCTAGTCTGAGATCCAGAGTTTAATATCTTGGTGAGTTTTGCTGTCCTTAAAAGTCCCCCAATACTCAACCTATTTCTTCTCTTTCAAAGACTTCTTTATTTCTAAGAACGTTTCATAATTTCCTATGCGTTTCACTTTTTTCCTGCTTGCATCTATTTATAATTTTTTTTCTTTATTTTTTCATTGGCATGCTGTGGCTGTTATTTTTTATATGCATTACTACACATGAACAGTCTTCACCTTGAGTAATAATAAAATGTAAATAAGCTGCAGGTATAATTCCTGACGAAAGTTTAACCAAATTATTTAAAAAGAAAAAATTATTCATGTCTGTGTTCAACAAGTCTTCTCAAGCTTATTTTTTTGAGTGACTTCTTTTGAGAAATTCTTTATTGATTTTTTTTCATATTTATGATTACCTGTTACAGTCTTTCAAAATTATTTGAATAAATCTTCAAATGCAGTCCCCCTCCATATAAAAAACTCTTTAGCAGCCATTCTCCACTAACCTGCTATGTATGTGTGGTTATATTAGGTATATACGTGAAAAAATAAACATCTAGTCTTAGAAAGTAGATTTAATGAAAGAATACAAATTTATCTTCTTTAAAAAAATGCCATATGAGATCATAAATTGATCTGAAAGGGCTGCTGGCATCCTACTCTTTAACTGCATTAGGTTTGTGTCCATTAGATCAAAATGCAAGCAGCTGGATCTGTGTCTGAATGTCAGATTCTCATTCAGCAGCACAGAGACACAAAGTCTGTATGAGTAAACATTCTTGTCAAATATGAGATTATTAAGTGAACAATAACAACGAAAAAAGCAGCCACATGAAAATCTCCCCTCCTAATTGTATTTAAGGTCAAATCATCATGGTATTAATGTTGCTGATTATATCAGTGACATCCTGCCCTATGTTGTTATACTCCTCTATATCTTGCTGAGTAACGGGTAAAATTCCATCATAGATTTTAGTCCTCAAAAGGATTTCTGTTTATTCAGCCTAGGAGAAAATACAGTTTTTATTCTTATCAAGGTCCAGGCCAGCTCCAGAAAGCAGATTATCTTCTGCTACAGTCTGCCCTCTCAATTTCTCATCTTTCCTATCACTAGATACATACTTTTCGTGACAAAAACCCCCAGAATAATTTACAAAATATAAGTCGGTTTTGTTTAATTTCCCTTATGTATAATTCTTAGAAATAAATTGAAACCATTATAGATAGAATGAAATGTAATGCTAGCACCAAGGCAGATGGGATGAACGAGGAGTTTACAGAAAAATGTGTGGGAAAGCCATGAGAGAAAGAAAAAGACAGGATAGGATTCGGACTGCAGAACAGAGAAAGAACAATAGAATGGGAATTATGTATTTTGAGTTCCAGTCACCCTCATAATCACAGCTGGTTGTTTTGGACATAGGTTTGGTACAGTAGCAGAGTGAGGAAAAGGTGATGTCCCTAATGGCAGCAGCTGGTAATTGTTCCTGGGTGATGGGATTTGCTGCAGTTTCTATTACACTAACAGCTTAAACCAGCTATATTGCATCTAGTGTTTCTGCTTTTCTAAATTGCCATTTATGATGCGAGGCATAATTAACACCATTTTCAATCTTGTTTGCCTAACTTACTAAAATCTTTTCTTTCCCTTCAGTTGTGGGGTGCTTTTTTTATTAATCTAAGTTCTTTTACTTTAGTAACTTTGTCTGCCTTTCTTCGTGCACTTGGACCATATACTTCAATTCTCTTTTCTTTCCTAGAGCCACTTTGTCTAACTTCAATTGATACAGAGCAATTTTGCAGATATAGATACAGAGTGCACTTTTTCTCATTTATAAACCTGTATCTGTGCAAATCATGTTTAGATGCAGTGGACTAGGTTAGTACGAAGGACAATGACAATGTACGCTGTATTACAAAATTTGATATCAGGTGCCCAACTATTACCTAAAATTTATGTTTGGTGTCCATATTCTATCCACTACACAGGAAACTTGAGTAGAGTTCACATAAGTCAAGCAGCTCACTGGAGAGTCTTTGAAGATAGTTATGAGGAGGAGACAACAAAACACTCTCAAAAGATAAAGTTCATTCTTGAGCATAAAAAGGTGCTTATCTCACTTTAAAAATCACCCCTTTGAAGTTTTTTTTGCCTAATGAAAGGAATTGTTTTCTTTCTTTCTCAATTCTGATTTTTTTCACATTAGACACTGTAATAATAAGCATCCTTATTTCTACAATAATAAACAGTCCAGAATATTCGTGTAGAGTGATCCCAGCAAACCCAGATCTGTTAAATTGCTATTCCTGCCATAGCTACAGCCTGTGCCATGGCCACTGTCACAGTGGCCATGCAGAGATTAGGGCTGGGCATAGGCCAAGGACCATTTGCAGTAAGCACCTTGGATACATCTTGTTTCAGAAGGTAAGAGAATTTTATGTGATGTAAAAAGTCAATATATCAAGTGTGGGAAAATGACTGGGGATAAAGTTGGAGAAAACCAGGAAGTTATATTCACATTCTAAAGAAGTTCTAACATTAGGAAATTACAAGGTGAAACCAGTTGCTGCTCCCTGGGTGAAATGCAGTTGCTGCTCCCTGAATGGGACTTGGTGAGCTTGTCCCACTTTCCACACTCAGCACGTGCCAAGGGGGCCTAAATGGGTGGAGCAGAGTAGAGACCCCATAGCCAGGTTCTGTTGAAATCCTTGCAAGAAGGGGACCTCAGTGGTTCCTTGTAGATGAGAAGCCTTATAGCAGCTGTCAAGCAGGGGAAATTAAGATATCTTGCTGCTGAACCAGCAACTGAGGCAAGATCACAGATGTCATACTGTGCACACCTCCATCCCAGAGGCTGCCTCAGATGTAATACTGACCCACCTCCAAGGTGCAACCACCCCCACTGAAGATGATGGATGACAGGAGTCACTCAAGCTCCACCTAAATATAAAATGTAGTATAAAATTAAGTTAGTGTGAGTCCTTCAAGGGCAATGGCACTTGCTGGCAGCAGGGAACATACTCTACTGTGGAGACCCAGGAAGGAGGTCTTTTATGCTTTGGAGTGTGTCCCTGAACAAGTCAGTCCAATGACCCTTCAACTCAGTAGAATGCTCAGTGAAGGATCCCCTCAATGGGATGTTGACAGATTGATCAGGCACAAGGGTCTCAGCTTTCCTGGGTCACCAACAGACTAATAAAATGCAAAGGGTTTAAGAAAATCTCCCCTTTCCACATGACACCAAGTTTCCTGTCCCTCCTTATTTACGGCTATTCTCTCTGCTACCACCTAAATTCGAGGAGACTGTATAGAAATAATAAATTCCTCTTAATAGTGGAGTTCTTTTTAAGAGCATGCATGGACTAGGTCAGAGAAAGGCCAAAGTACAAAATTAAATAAAACTACCAAGGCACACAAAAGATAATAAATAATGCATTAGCAGTAAAAGGAAAACTAAGGAAAGTGTTATCTGCTGCTAAGTGGTCTAGGAAAGCTCTCTGAAAAATAATGACAACAAAACTAATACATGTTTTCTCATTAAAGTCTTCTCCAGTGTATGCACTTGGACATTCTCAATGTAAGTAACACAATTATTATCAACCACAAATACTTTCTATCAGACTAAAGAAAGATGGATTTGGATACTTGAACAAATTGTTTTGAACGGGCTTAATGAGATAAAATTGACTCAAAGTTTCCGAAGTATGATTGGAACAGTCTAAGAGGCTGACTGATTATCACTCAAAATAACAGGAAAGGTTCCAGAACACTGGGAAAAAAAATCTTTTCTTTAAGAACTTCAAGTAAAATATAGTGCTGTCAATATTATATAATAATATAATTTATGAGAATAATTAAACTTCTTATCAGCACCTAGGGAGAAAAACAATGTTATGAAAAAGAGCTAGCAAGGAATATCCAATAGAAACCAAGTAAAACTTTCTGTGTTATGTTTTAAGTGAAGGTAACTTCACACATTATATGCCTAGATAAAAGAAGTAGATGTTTTATAACTGATTTTTTTTAACCATGTCATGCTAAAGGGCTGTTCAAGAAGTGACATGCCATGAATTTCTAGACAAAGCATTGAAATGAATCTGTATAGCCCCTGTTTAGGGTAATCACACTTTGCTTTCTCTAGCAAACAGATCTTTTCACTTCTGTGGGGGTTATTTTGTTGTGTCTTTGGTAGTAGTAGAGGATCAATACAAAGTATTGTTGAAATCAGATGTTAAAGATTGATCATGATTCTCGATATGCAAGGTTATTAGCATGCTTTATACATGAGATTCGTTTGTCCAGTATTTTTAGATATTTCTTCAGAACTGTGAGTACTGAAAGATTTTTAAAGACAGGCATCCTTATTCTAACAGCCAAGGCTTTGGAAAAAAGCCCCACATTGTTGATTAAATAGAAAGTGTTAGCAATAGTCGATCTAGTAGCTTAATGGTATGTGAGTTTTGATGTAGCTGCACTAACATGAAGGTCATTACCACAGAATTTGATGAACATCGTTTCAGTTACCAGGCTGCATTATCATTGAGGAGGAAATACTCCTGTAAAGGTAAAAGGTGAAGACATCGTTACTTGGTATCTGACTGATTTTTTTTCCCAGAAGTTCATACTAATTTTCTCAGGAAGCCAGAGCTAAAAAGGAATTCATAGTGTTGGCTATTCAAAAGTGTCCTTTTGGTAAAAAAATAATCTCATGAAAAAAATTGAAAAAATATGTGACAATTTCTCATAAAAAGCCTTAGAATTGAGATTTTGGGTTGAGTTCACTCCTTAATCCTATAAATCACAGTGTCCTTTTCTCTTCCTAGACTAACAGAAAACTAAACTGCTGTATTTTTAGTTAATGTAATGTAACCTCTAGGGACTGTTACTAACCAGCCACCTGGGATATGGAACCCCTAAAACCTTTTAAATTTTGATGGTCTGCATTATAGACTTGTTCTTAGTGGGATGTAATAGTCTCTTTATGAAGTGAGAGTCTCATATTACAGTCTCAGGGGCAGGTGTTACATTCTAATCCTGTTTGTGATACTGAGATTTATCTGGTTTGGAATTACTGGGCCTGTAAAAGGTAGAAATGGTCTTCTGAAGAGCTTGAACAGGAGAACTTCTTTTTGTTTTTACTGAAAGTTGTCCTCAATAGATAAGTTGTCAAAAATTGTTTAAATCAGCCACTGGAGTATTCAGAAGATGGGGATCTCGCTGTTTTTTAATGTCGTCTTCTTAAACTTACGAAATGTAATAAACAAGCTTTCTTTCTTTAAAGTACTCCTTTGATAGATCCATATATGTTTTTATTTAAATATATACAAAATAATGTTACACAAAATAAATGTCAAATAAATATTTTATAACTATTTTAGGAAATATTTCTGTAAGTGACATTTTAATTCTAGTTGTGTCCATTCTGTTGGAAAAAATTTCATACAATGTCATTGAATCCAGTACAATCCAGGCATTAAATTTGCATTTAAAAAAAAAAAAAGTAAATAACATTATTTCACTACTGAATCAATGTATTCAGCAATTTGCATTTAATTTTTATGAAAAAAATCAAATCTGAATCTCAGTATAAATACAGTGGACTTCTGTCTAGTGAGTGAAATTTTGACAGCTTTATTGTGGACAACAATGATATCAGATATAGCATATAAATATAAATTCATTGAAAATTTCCATTTCTGAAAGACCTATCTGATGAGTCCAAAATGTCCAATCCATTATTCGGGTGCAGTCCCTTATGTATCCAAATGGTACTGATATTTTTAGCAGTTACCACAAGATAGCATTATAAAAATTTGCAAACATTTTGCATATAAATTAAAGAATGTGGGACAAAACTCAAGATTGCTCTTTGTCTACCTACTTTTCTAATAAATTGCAGAGCTCTTCAGGCGGGGACATACAACTGTGTTGTGCTATCAGTATTCTGTTCCTGATTATTCTTTTCTGACAAATTATCTATCTTGAGGTAAGTAACGTATGATGAAAAAGTATGTGAAGAGATAATTTTATGGTAGTGAATTAAATAGTAATTTGAGGATTTATTTGTATCACTGGAAAAAGGATGAATAAGGAAAAGGCTTTCTGCTAAAAACAAACAAACAAACAAACAAACACCCAAAGAAAAACTCCTTTGAAACAAACCTACCAGCCTATGGGTATGTAATGTGAAAGGATCTTAAAAAAACATGATGCAGATTGTGAAATGAAAGTTTCATGATAATTAAGTCAATTGTTCCTTGCTTCTTTGAAGTTTGTTGCATCAAGGTTCAACATACTTAATAAGAAGAGGTTTATTTTAGAGTTAATAAATTGATGAAAACAGTGCAAGAATTGTTCTATGTATTAGTTTTTGGAAATGTTGAAATTCTCTTAAGGTACTGAGAAAACCAATCAACAGCATGTAGCTTATTGCCTTGCATTGACTCTCAGCACCCTGTATAAAATAGTAATTCAGATAATGTCTTTCAAATGTTCCTCTGACATTTTAAAAATTACGCTGGAAAACAATCGGTTTTGTTGCTGTTAAGCAACAAATGCTTTAATTGATTACCTGCTTTGAAAAAGAGAAAACAAAATTTATCAATAAAGTCCAAAACTCTCGTCAAAAGTAAGCACAAAGTATGTAATTGATTGGTGGTCTGCTAATGTCATTTTGAAAATGAAATGATCTTTAAAAGGTCTTCAAAATGGAAACCAAAATTAAAGCATGCAATTGAGTAGAAGACCAACACAACACACTGTATTATGTTGTTACCAGTATTATATACCATTATTTAAGCTGTAGATTCCCACATGATGGAAAAGACATATTTAGAGCAAGACTCTGAAAAACTCCATTTTGCCTTGTCAACCCAAAATACATACTCTTATCTTATTGTGCACATGAGACCTTAGAAAATACCCAGTCTTCATCTACTTAGCTTTGTTTATTTGGATTTCTAATGTGAATCTCGTTGTTATTTTCAGAGATGACAGCTAATTACTTGGTGACGCTCTAAAATTTTATTATTTTTTTAGCCAAAGAAATAAATAGCCAAGTCGTTTGCTACAGATGAAGTAATCAAATAATGTATACCTGTATAAAGGTTATAGTACCTTTATTTATTAGGAGAGGGAAAATGAGGAATTATACTTTTGATAAGGTAGTGTGTATTATGGTTGCTATAATCAATTGTGGCTAATAAGTGCAAAATTAAATTTCTAACACTGTTTGTTGATTAATTTTGACATAAGTTTACCTGAGTGGATTATGTAACCAGTAGGTATTAAAGATGTATCATCCCTGAAGAAGATGATGATCAAAGATATGAAAGACATAATTAAGGTGATTTAACCAGCCTGATCTAGTCATTTTCTATAATCAAGTTTAAATGCTGGAACTATAATGATGGACTTTTTGTGCAGCTTTTTGGTTTGGGTTTTGTTTTGTTGGTTGGTTTTTTTTTTAAGAATGCTTCTGGCTACTGGTTTCTGTTAAAATAAACCTAGAATTCTTGGAGAATGCGTCAGAGTGATAAACAGGAGAAAAAGCAAATGGAAGTGACTAGTGATATTTGGATCTCATCTCAATCAAATCACATCTGACATTTAATAAATTACTATTTCTAAAAAATCTCTTCCTAGAATTGAGGAATATTTTGTAGCTGCACTGTCTCACAAGAAATTCTACTTTCTCTATCTGCCCAGGTTTTCAATATGACTAGATTTCTTTTATACAATTTTTTAATCTTCAGTAATGATTACAGAGCTTTGCAGCCTGGTATCAATTATAAATGTCAGTAACATGCTATTTATTCCTTATTGCAGGACTCTAAATGTTAAAACAAAATTTGGTATCCTCACAGAAATGGCAAGACCGTTTTCCCTTTTTCAGGTTTAACTGGTTTTCAAACTACATGATTGTGTTCCTAATTAATACAATTTGAACTAATCATCAGCCTTAGCAAAATTTCTGCATTGTATCATTATAAAGAAATCTTCCTCATTAAGAGAAAACAGCAAGAAATAAATGTGCAGATGTAAAGTTTGTGTTTAAAGACTGAGTAGCACTTCACATTGCCATTCTGATAGTTACCCCAAGATTTAAAAACTGTCTGCAGTATACTGTGGCTTTAAAAACCTCTGAAAACTGTATTCCTCTCACTTTCTTGATAATTAATTGCATTAATATTTAACTCACAAACTGCATTATGTGACTTTGACATGAACAGCTTCTTGATTTCACCTATATAAAACCAGGTGTTCTAGTCTTTAGTTATTCACAGAGTACAACTTCTGTTCTCACAAAATTTTTATCATTATGGAAGAAACAAAGTTACTCCTCAACAGGAAACAGTACAGAAATTTGAAAGGAAATATGCAGTACTTATGTTGTAACATTGTGTTTTCAAAGCCCTCTTGCAGGTTTAAAAGTCAGGTGAGTAATTATTCGGATATGTTTTAAATGAGGGTGAGGCTGAGTTGTAAAATGGTTGACAGAAGTGCTTAAGGCTGTTCAGGAAATTATTAACAAAACCAGGATTATCTCTCCAAATGCTCTGGTTTATAGTCCAGTCTTTTTCTATGTTGTTCACACTGTTCATGAAGAGAATCAGATTAAGGTTAAGAGAATAATTAACAGCATTTTAAGTCTTCTGTTACTTTCTTTCATGCAGTGTAAAGTCAAAATCACTCAATATGATCTACTGAATCATATTGAATCTAACTGCAGTTAGCTATCCTTAGCAATTCCTACATTATCTTCTTCTCTATGTATTTCACATGGATCAGCATGGAATTTGTTTAACAGGAGTCAAAATACCATGCATTTGGTGTGTTTTTTTAGGATATTGTGGTGTTTTTTTCATGAGGATATGGCTGATAAGGATTTCACTGTGATAGTGACTGTATTTTACAAGGACTTTCTAAACTGCTCATGACTGTTGCAGTTTGAAATCTTCATCTGCCTTTTTCCTGGAATAGAAACATTAAACATCTTAGTAATATTTAACTACTTGGAGGAGATTCAAAATGTCTTTTGGATATAAATTTTATACAAAACCCAGGATCTAAATTTATGTCTACATTGACACATGTAAGTGTATAACTGCACTGGAGTCTTAATGTCCCCTGTATTCTTTCTGTAATATTTGGGATAATTCCCAAGCCCTCTTTCCCACTTGTATAAAAAGGACAGATGTGGATGTTCAAATACAATATTCTCTTCAGTGTATGCTGTGAATTCCTTTAGGGAATCCTCCTACCTCAGCAGAGTCTGTTAATGTAAGTACTAATCTTAAGGTACAGAACTGTCCACATGTTGTGAACTGAAGTTAATCCAAATGTGGACATTATGTTTTAGGTCCTTGGAGGTGGATGTGTGTCTGACCAGACTGAGTTCACACCATTCCAAATCTGGGTTCTCCTGCCAGATCCAGCAGGTAGGTAGCTTTCATTCTGTAACATTTGTCCCAAACCTTCTGCTTTGCTGCTAGGGTAGATTTACTGTGCGAGAATCTGGGTATATTTTAGTGCAGGGAATTCATAAAGAATGAATCATACTGGTTAATGTAATGGCTTTGTTTCGTTGCACCGTACTTCTCAGCCTCTATTTTTGTGTGGGGTGGTGTAGTCAGGTGTGAGAGTAGAAAGACACAGTTCTTTCCTGAATTGCTGGGCTATCAGGCAGGTGGGTGAGCAATGCAGGCCGGGGAAAAGAGAAGGAGAAAGAGCTGGTTTGAGTATATTTCACAGCTCAAAAAGGAGTACAGGTTTCTTTCCATGTGATGCATGGCCCCACTGTCTTAGTCTCGACACCAACTGTTCACACAGTCGTGTGCTGACTTTGCTTGGAGAACAGATGTGCCACAGCCTTTTGTTTTCTGAGCTATGTGATCTACTCAGTTTGTCTGGAGCTAGCAGTGCTGTGCCAGGAATCAGCATTAGGCTTGATCCTTAGTATATGCAGTTCTGAAACAAGTATAGAAAACAATATGCTGTTGGCATTCAAGGTGCTAGAAATATAGAAAGTATTGTAAATACCAGGCACATTTGAGAAATGGCTTTGAGAGTCCTTTGTTAAATATCTGCTTCTGTTTAAAGCTTCATCTGAATTTTAAGCAACACAGAGTAGAGTATCTGTAGGTTTCATTTTTTGTCCCACAAAGAAATAGTCTGCTACCTTGAAAAATACAAGGCAGTTTAAAAATAAGATGTTTTCACTTTCTATGTTACTGGAAAATTAGCAGCCACTAAAAGTGAATTGATCACTCTTTTTACCTCCCTTTTTAGCAACAAAATAACATTTTTGTGGTGATACAAAAAATCTACAATCTATTATTAGTTCTGATACTAGTCATGATTTTTTAAAAGCTCCTCTAAGATCCAGTCATCATCAGCTGTTGAGGAGCCCTCTAAGTCACAAGCAAAATCTTTCTCAATGTCCCATTATTGAAAAAGATAACAAAAACTGGTGATGGACTATAGTCGCTCTTTCTCAGGAAGATCCTTGCTGAAAAATTCCTTGCTTATAGGAAACTATAGGGTGTGAGTAGAATTCATTTACTTTCAGATGGAGCATTTGGAGTCTGATGGAATATGATGTGGTTGGGAAGGAAAAATTAGTATGTATTTGATATGTCATTGTCATAAACACTTAAAAATCAGATGACTGAAAAGTTCTTTGTGTCCCTTTGCGTACTTTCTCACAACAATAGTACTCTCTCATCAATTTCTCTGAAATATCAGCCAGCTTCAAGGCTCTCTTCTTTCTTGTCTAGGGGCCATTGCTTTTCAAATGAAAATCTTGCATAACTCTTTAATTCCTCTTCCTACTCAAGTAATTATTATTATATCCAGAAAATTATATTAAAAAAAAAAAATTAAGGTCACGAAGTCAAGCACTCAAATTAGAAAACATTAAAATTAAAGTTCCCCTTGCAGCCTTCATTTGGCTCCCTTGGACATATGCATTATAATGGTCTTTAATTACATCATCACAGAGTATTTTTTTATATGGGATCCCTGGCTCCATCAGTAAGAGATGGTACTTCCTTAATTAGAAGTATTCAGTATTTTGTTCTCTTGTCCTTGTCAGTGTGTGGACATGCCTTATTGGCTTCAAACTATTCAGACTGCACTCTTTAGGCAGAAATTATTGATTTTTCTGTGCTATTTTCTAAATGGAACTCATTAATATAATGTCAGACATTACTTTATATTCACAAAATCCTCATAAGGTTAAGGGATTTTATTATCTTCATTTTACAGATGGGTAATGGCCATGCAGAGAAATCAAGCTTAAATGTATTCACTAGATTTGGGTGCCCAGTTTGGGGTGTCTGTAACCTCTTATTCTTCAGTGTTCTTGGCACAGTGTAATGCTGATCAAACTCTGGAAATGGACCCTGCTGAATTCTCTATTACCTCTAAATAGTCATGAAGTTGACTTGTGATCTGTAGTAGAAAAACCTTCAAAACAAAGATTGAAAACTAGCCTTTAAAAAGTCATTAAAAATTTTGTAATAAAACTTTTTCACAGGGCTGCCAAGGAAAAGGGTAACATCTAACCCAGGCCTGCAATGCAGATACAGCTGCCTTACTTTTACTTCTGAAGCTC
Organism: Climacteris rufus; assembly: GCA_013398175.1. Lineage (NCBI taxonomy): Eukaryota > Metazoa > Chordata > Aves > Passeriformes > Climacteridae > Climacteris > Climacteris rufus. The sequence continues at coordinate 826,178 of VZRZ01002702.1, read as the reverse complement.
CTTTTTCTCTTTCCAACATATTCAACAAAAAGTAAATAGACAGTATAAAAATATATATGAAGATGCAATTTTAAAGATAGTGGGAATGGGATATCAATTGACAACAGCAAATAGTTAATAACAGATATGTGCAGTGAGATTAAACTTTAGTTATGGTCATTATCTCAGTTTTTCTGTCACTTTAAAATTCATTTTCTGCAGATCTTTGAGTAAGCTATGCATGGTTGGGAGAGAAGGTTTTATTATATTTATATTTATTTGCTGTAGTAATATAAAATAAATGTGTAATATATACATTTTGGGCATATATCCAAACAAGGAACAGAAAAGCATTCCCTCATATCTCACAACTATCTCAGCAACACTACTGCAGTCTCTAAATCCCTGAAACAGGCCTCTGGTCTTTGAACCATGAGAGCATACGTTGAGCTAGCAGCTTCATCCTCTGAGTGTATGGATTATTTGGCAATCATAAATTATAAGTGTTGGATGAATTAACACATCTTTGTTGCTGGTGGAGGACATTGGAGTAGCAGGTTTCACTTGGGAATCTGGAGGGATTCTCACTGTAATCAGAAGATTACCACTTATTATTTCATCATTCCCCAGCTTCTCCTTAGTCTGAATATCACCTTTCTACCCCTACAGGCTACCTTCGTTCTCACCCACCAGCTCCCTGCCCTTTTCCTTTCTCTTCCACAGGATTTCTTCACTTAGATCCCATTTATCTTTGTGTTCCTTTCTAGGACAAAATTTTTGATTCTTTACGTTTGAAATGAGGAACATCTTCCTTTGGGAAGTTTGGATGCCAGAGGACAATATCAGCACAAACACATGACAGACCTCTCATTCCTTCACTAGGTGTGGGATGTGGAAATGTTTATTTCAGTGAGATTATCTTACTGAGGACCTTGTCAAATGGGATAATACAGAAAAACAGGTAAGCCAAAGTGACACAAACCTGACGGACTAATGTAGAGACAAAACCAAGAAACAAACCTTGTCAGTCACACTGATTGATGGGCTGTCTAGAAACTGCATGCAAACCAGGCCATTGCAGCCAACAGGGATGGAAAGCTGACGGTTCAAAATGGTGAGGGGTAGAGCTCAGCAGGACTAGGCAAAGTGATGAGGGAAAATGCAGGGAAGGGAATGGGGAGGAACAAAGGAGAAAAGTAGGATGAAGGTACTGGTTCTGCATAAAATAGGGCAGTCACTCTGCTTATTTTACTAAACCTTGTGTTTGACCACCACAGTCTGCCCTATCTCTTGTCAAATCCTTTCCTAACCATCTCTCTGCGTAATCTCACTGTCTGTCCCATGTGTGTGCACTGGAAGGACTGGGTGACAGCCAGTGGGGAGGCACTGCTGAGAATGGATTTGAGATGGTGGGAACACACTCAGCTTCACTATGGGTTGGACTTGCAAGTGGGAAATCAGCAGACGCCATATCCCACAGCCTGGGAAGGGACCCCAAGTGTACTGGGAGTGGCTCCAGAGGCTGGGCAAAGGACGCAGTCCTGGGCCAGAGCTTCTCAAAACATCCTTTAACAGACAGGTTTTCATTTGACAGAAGTAATTCCAAAGACTAAATTGGGCAGCATATAATTTTCAAGCATTATAATCATAATCCAACCTGATGCTTGGTGCAAATATAATGAAAAGGGTTTTTTCAAAGTGCAGGGCTATTGATCCCAACTTTTTAATAGAAAAGCTTTTTGTACTATTTATTTGCTAGGTTACAATATATGTACATGATCATCTTTTTTTAAAAGTATGATCATAAATAAGATGCTGAGAAATCTTGAGACGAAATGAGTATGTGGCATTCTTCATCTTATTTACGTAAGGTTTGGCTCAAATTCCTGTTTAAGATCATAATATGTCAGAAAATTTTTGTTGCACTTATCCAGGCATGGATGAAATTGGAAATTATAAATATCAGTTTTTCAAGGCTGTACTGGATTATGCATAATGTTCTTTACTGTATATCACTACAGCTGAAAAAGATTACAGAACCGTTTCCTTACAACTGTGGAAAACAATGAGCAAATTCTCTACCTCCTACATGCTTTCATATGTAGAGTTTTCCCCAATGTAACACTTGCTCAAAATATTATGGTTTAATATCAAGTTGTTGTGTTGTTTTTCTGGGGTTTTTTTTGTGTTTTTCTTTTTTTCAATAAGCAGTGAAAATGATCTCTACAGTAACTGCTATCTCAAACACTAAGGTTGTTTGAGAAAATTGAATTGTGCTGAGGGGCAACTGTGGTTGTGAAGTGTTTAGTGCACGTAAACAAACAGAAAACGATGCATATTCCCTCAGCAAAAGCTACTTACAGAGAGCAGAGAATGTCAGTAAGTAGGCATAGGAGGTGGCTGAGCAAATAGTGCAGAGAGAGGAGGAAAGGCAGATGTTGTAATGCTGTGACACTGCACGAAGGCAGACATGTAACATTAAAATAAGCAGTTTTCCTGTTACAGCTGGCCATGCACAGAACAGTGTACAGTTGGAATATATAATGCTGTAGCATCTGCTCCTCTGTAAGGCTTTCATTTTCTTTTTCAGACAGCTATAATCTCAAATCTTTTGTTTGATAACTCAGAAGTGCTTGATGGGAGAAAAAAGGCTGCAGTATTGTCACAATCTCCAAGTACACTCATTTGGCAGTGAAAGAGACCCCAGAAATCATGTACAGTACACTGCAGTGAAAACACCAAGAGCATTTGCCTTCCTGCCTGCTGCACTCCAGTCATTTTCTTTTCGTGATGCAAGATGGAGTGCAGGTGACAAGGACTAGACAAAAGGTAAAAAAGAAAAGTGTTTATTTTACTCTTAGAGCAAGTCACAAAAGAATGGACATTTTCAGAGCTGGAGTTTGTTGCTTTGTTCATATTTTTTGCCCTTTAAGGCATACAAATATCTTAATGAGATGTGAACCAAAATTGGTTTGTACAGATTCTGTTTTGTCACAGAAACCTTGCAGATTTGTTTGTTTTTTGGTTTTTGGGTTTTTTTCAAAATTGCTTTCCTGGCCAGTATTTTTAAAAAAGTTTTAAATATTCTAACATTTAAGTGTACTCTTTCCTTACATATGTATACAATTGCCGTTCCAGAAAAAGATACCATGATTTTTAATGTATTGACAGATAGGAGGGAAATTAAAAATTAAGGATGCAATTTAATACAGTTTTCATGCCTGCAGGTTTGACCCCAATGAATAAACAGTGAAGTTTATTTAGTTTTCTGTGGTTTCCAACAATCCTTCCAGGCTATGGCAGCTTAGTCTTTTTAATAATGTTACTTTGCCTTTGGATAAAAGCCTGCTGCATGCACTGATTCCACAGATGAATGTACAAATATTAAAAGGGGAAAATGGATTTATACCTGAATATTGGATGGATCTAATTACAATATGGAATCAAATAAAAGCACTTCTCAGGAAAACAGAACTCTAAATTCCATGCATAATTGTATATCCACTTTGAAAACGTAAACCAATTATGTCACTGGTGTATTCACATAGAATGGGATTGAAGGTCACAGCCCTTTGGTAAAAGTAAATGCCCTATTGAAAGGAACAGGTTTTGTACTTCCCACTGACAGGTTGTACACACCAAGGATCTTTCCCTCTGCATTTCTCCTTCTTCAGATCCTTTGCATGCAGTCTTTCCATCGTCACCTTTTTCAGGGAATCCTTGTAGCTTTTCCCACCTATCTCTGCTGAAATTTTCCCCTCTGCTTTCAGAGTACCAGATACTTCCTCCCTGCTTTGTGTGTAGTTCTCCCATCTCCACCCAAAATTCTGGTGTTTCTTTTTTCCTGCAGCTTTTTAAAGAACAGGTCATTGTGCTAATTCTGTAAAACTTCTAATTACCTGTAATCCTGATTCCTTTCTCATAATTACTTCTTTACTCTTTCTCCTTGCTTATTCCACCCATTGGAGGAACAAGTCTAAAAAGCACTGCAGAGTGATACAAAACATGATTGCTGTGTTGCTGTGCTGCAGGATGCAGTGGTGAACTCCAGGGTCAAAAGCTCAGTGAAGTAAGTGTAGGTGAAAGAAGATAGACATTCCTTCCTGTCTAGAAAGGTCTGGGATTTATTGTGTAGCAGTTAGGAAAAAAGTAGGACGCAATATTTAAATAGCAAGTAGCCCAAAGTAATTTTATTTCTCTTATCTTGCTAGTCAGTGTTTTTCAAAGAGGGTAATACTGTCAACAAAACAACAGTTATTTTGCCAGAACAGTACTCCATTACATTTTTCCTGTCTTGAACAATATGTTTACTTCTATCCCCCAGCTATCTTTTCTCATTTTGTCAGGTAGGATAGGAAAACTGAAACCTCACCGAAGGAAATCATAAAAAAAAAAAAAAAATTAATTTAAAAAACCAACCAAACAAACAAAAAAACCCCTAAACCCAAAAAGAAGTTATTAACTCAGGCTAAGATAGGTTATTTTCTCACATTTCCTGCAGAGACAGGTTACAAACCAAAGACAAATCAATCCTGATCTGCAAAAGTACTGTTCTACCTTCCACAATTTCTATAGATCTGTTTCTATTCCCTTTCAGAAATACTTTTAGGGTTTTTTTTTTTTTTGCTGAGCACTACTCTAAAAGCTGAAATTAGACTTGAAACACATTAGATTATAGGCCAAGTGGAAGAAAACTGATTAAAGTCACCTCAGAGGATGAGAGGTTTCAAGTTGATAGCCCATGTTCATTCCAATAAGTCAATGTGGTTCAGCAGATGACTAGAGCTGTATCGAGGATGAGTAGGTAGTCAGAAATATGAACGAATCCAGAAAAAAAACAGTGACTGAAGAAAAACTGTGGAACGCCAAAGGACGTGGGGATGTTGAGGAGATGGAGGAGAAAGGAGTATTTGAGAATCTGAATGATTAATAATAAGAAATATTATGTTTCTAAGACTTCAGTGTTTTATTAAATTTAACAGATGAACATTAGGGAAAAGGCTAAGCCTTCAGGAATCAGAAGAAACTTATGTAGCAGAGAATTCCATAACTTCTTTATTGCAGGCTGAATAGGAAGGCTTATCTTTGCCACAATACATTTGTTTTTTAGACCTGACTTCTCAACTTTGTATATGAAAATCAGAATAAAAAAGAATTTCTGGAACAACTGTTACCATCCTGAAAAAGACTTACTGGATAAGCAATTTAGATGTTGTTTAGTCACTGTTTAGTAAAAGAAACCTTTCTGTTATCAGCTATGTGAAAAATTTTCTCTGTGCCATCTGAACTGAATTTACAGGAAGAGAAAATATAAGACTTCCAAAACTGCTTGATTGAAAGTGCAATAGGAGACTTTAGGTTTACCTATTTTTTCCAGAACGCTTTATGTATTCATACTTTGTCAAGAAGACAAAACAAGAAAATTCACTAGCAAAACCACATTTGCACCTGTTTTAACTCTGCTAAAGACACTAATTTAGACTGCAGTACTGCTATACTAGATACACCTAGTTTAGTCATGGAACTAGTTTAAACCACTGCTGACTACATAATGCTGTAGTACACTGCTCATCTCACTTCCCTGTGGTCTACATAAGATATGTACACTGTTCATGAGCTATTTTTCTAACATATGGTTGTAGCTATTTTCTCTAGCTAAGTCAGTGTATTTTTTACTGTGACTAAAATTCAGAAATATATTCATGACTGAAGCCTCTGAAAATGTGCTAGAATTAAGAGTCTTTTTTCCACTTATCCACTGTGGTCATTGTTCCAAATTCAATCACTGTCTATACCCAAAATATGGTATTAACATGACAATTAATGCAAGTACTCCATCATATACTAGCAACTTGCCACAAACTTATTTCAAGATTCTTAGAGCCTCTGAGTTTTTCTACATTAGTTGATGGATCTGGTCAGCTTAGATGTTTTTCTACAAATTTTTCTTAGATGTTTTCCAATTAAGTTTTCTATAACTCCACCCCCTGAGAAAATTTCCATCTAAAGAATCCCCGCTGAAAGTCATCAGAGACTTGAGCCTGACTTTCAGAGAACGGAAGGAATCTCCTGATGAAGAGAAATTGTGAAGGACTTTAGCAACACCCCCCTACTGCCAATCTAAATGAGGTCATGAAAAAACTGCAGGTATCTGTACATATGTGAGGCCAAATCCAAGGTTTTCATGTCATGCAATCCATCCACAAAGATTGGTGGACTTCCATTCGGTGAACTCCTTAAAGGCCAAGATTTCTTTTTCTAGGTGTTGCCTTTAGCTCTTCTGCAGTTTGTCATTCCTTGTACACCTGTATCCTTCAGCTGCACTGTAAAATAAGGAGACAGTAATATAGGTGAAAGATACAAAAAGTGCAAAATTATCTGAATTCAGGAAATTCCCTTCATATTGGCAATAATCTAAGGATGCAGATAGCAAGAAAGACTATCACCAGAGATGAGAAATGGTTGAGGGATTCCTGCAAATGAGATAGAATATGTCTCTAACTATGTAACTATGTCTCAGAAGTCTGGCAAAGGATAATAAAGGAAATTTCCAGCAAAGACAGTGGACTTTGTCATATTTGATTGTAAAAATGTAGGAAGACTTGCATTATTACTTCACTATTCCTGAAAATTAGGTTTTTTACTAGACTGTGTAAAGTCATTTCAGTAGAAGATGAGGTTGCTGCTTCAGTGCTCAAACTTGGTCCATAAGAAGAGAAAGAGATGTACAATGATGTTACACAGATGAAAAACAGTGCTTGACATTCATTATTTTTCTATTTGTATCTGAAGCATATTCTGGTACATAGCAAATTATTGCAATAGCAATTCATAATATTGTCAGTGATTCTAACTTTAACATTATTTCTCATCTTCATTTATGTTGTTGCTATTACTGTTTTCCTTCTCACTTGCTGTGTCTTTTGATAAATTAGATGACAGGCTTTTTGGGGCAGTAGCCGTATTTTGTGGAATGTTCTCTGCTATGAAATAAGCCCTGCTTTGGTAGCAACCAAGTGTTTACTAACACTCTAAACAGAAAACAAGTATCTTCAAAATTAACTGTGACCTCTGAAAAAGCTGAATATAATGGTCTTATCCTGCAGATGTTTCACTGTCTGTTTAGTTTGTGTCTAAAAATGGTGTATTGTGTAACTCCTTTTGGTCAAAATAAAAGTAAAAGGAATTTCTTATCTTCCACTCTGTATGAAATGAGACATCCAAAGGCTTAAAATCTCACTGATTGAATCAAGTCCGCTTTTCCTTAGTTACTTATCTCTACCATCATTAATACAAATTTCTGATTTTATACTCTTTTAACATATGAGAAAAGCCTCCGTGGTTTAGACCTAATATATGTCCCAAGTGCCAAATATACTTGTCTGTCCCTCTGTTTTTTTTCTTTGCTGAAAACACCAGATTGTATTTACTCAGCTGAATCTCTTATGCCAATAAACAGCAGACATACTGACACCACCCCACAGGTCACTAGGGATCCAGTTTCTTGGATGTATTTAAATATTCTGTTGGTTGATCAAAATACTGATGTTGTCAAAAGTGAAATATGGATGTGCATGTTCTGCAGCTCTTGGTTATCATGGGATGTTTCACATGAAATGAAAAGCAGAGCAGAGTTAGTCATGTGAGAATCTCTCTTCCTTTCTCTCTATGCTTCACTGCTTCTTGTCTCCATCTATGAAAGCTATACATACCCTTTGAACACCCAGAGCAGTGTGCTCAAATAAAAAAAGATAAACCTTTAAATGAATATATGGAAACAGTATGCAAGTATGAAGACTTCAATTCATAAAGCCATAGGATGGGATATACTGGATTAAAAAGAAATGATATATTGACAAATGCTGCTATCATTTTTTATTCGTGATTATTTTATGGAGGCAGCATAAAAGGTACTAAAATTAGGCATTTATTAGAATTCTGTAGGGCATACTATAAAAAAATCTACATGCCATTACAAAAGAAAATTTCACTTAATGCTCATCTTTTCTTAATTGTTTTGTATATAACCTCAAACTTTTGTTTAACATGCTGGTGGAGAACTGACTAGATGAGAAATTGCCTAGACCTGAGGTTACAATAAAAATAGGGGTCATGTAAAGTTAGGAAATGTTTTTGGCAGGAGATGTAAAGGTGATTTGTAAAAGAAAGGAAAGGTAGTTCTACAGAAAAAAAAAAAAGGAAAAGAGGGGATATACTCAAAGGTTGTATTTGACCAGTAATTTATATAATTTGTTTTGTTTGAATGTTTTATTGCTATTTAAATGCAAGTCAGGATCTGGAAGGAGGGTGCTTTGAGATAAAGTGCTAGGTTTCTCTTTGAAAGTAATGAAACAGAATACTCAAAAATACGTTCGAAAATGTAAAATAGATACTAGATATTTCATATTTTCCACACCCGTTTTTAAGCTATAACTGTCTAACAGAACAGCAATTTATGTCTGTGACATGACTTGCACCAATTTTATATATGTACAGTTTAAGCTTATCCAAGTTTCTGTACTTTAGTTTTAGATAGCAAGAAATGAATTAATTTTTTCCCTGTGCTTAATGAGTTCAATGAAATAAAAAAACAGTTATGCACCTTCTGAAATTAGTAGGCCTAGACATACTTGCTTTCACACAGAGAGTTATAATGAAAAGTAAAGAAATTTCATATTGTGAATGAGATTCAACCTGTTATGTTTAATTGAAATATATGTCAATGACATTACTAACAAAATTTTCAAACAGTGCCAATTCAGTTTCATATTATGGACTATTTTTAGCCAACAACACAAATTAATTTAATATTTTTTGGCAAATAATAATGGATAGTCAGAATTTTTACATATAATTTAGAATAAATATATAACTTTCAAGTAAGTGTGGAAGATTTAATGTGAAATACCAGGTATGAGGACTAAATAAAATAGTACGGCTTTGTTTTATTGCATTGTGAAGCTCTGTGGTTTGTTGGTATTTTATCCTTTCATGTTTTTCTTTTTTATTTTTAGTTTTCAATTTATTGGCCTAATAGCCTCCCTTGGTACTTAGCAGTCTATTCAACGTTCTAGAGCATAAACTGAACATCATTATTTTCCCCCAATGTATCATAGCAAATCTTACATCTCATATTCTTATTGCCTGTGTTAATGAACTCAGAGACTGACAAGTTGCTTCCTTCCTGTGAATTCCTCTGTCAAAAACAGATGTTATAGACTACCTGTTAGAAGAAATCTCTGCGATAAATATTACTAAATAATATGAAATATAAAATTAAGAAGGGTGAGGCTGAAGACGATGCTCTGAAGAGATCTCTTCCTGTAATTTGAATGTGACATGAGGGAAAATCCTGATAACAAAGAAGTTCAGCTATGCCAGCTCCATAAATCTGTATGTTAGATATGAAGCAGACTTTCTTTGCTTATTTTACACATGTGAATTTGTTTGTGTTGTCTGAGTTCTAGTGGTGAACCTGTAGTATGCTATTTTATCCATGTACTTTTGTCCAAAAGTATTATAGGAGAAATTGTGATCAAATTGCCAGGACCAGAAAATCACAGCATACATTGATAATATTTGATTTTGTTACTCCACCACATCTTTCTGTTTGTTACTGACTTGTCTTTATGAAATAACTATCTAATATACCTTGTTTATGAGGAGGCTTATGAAGCAGTATATGATCGTGGCTTCTGCAATAATTTGATTAAAAGAATAATCGAATATTTCACTCTCATTGAACGAAATTCTTAATATTGAATGATAATGTTCTGGGTATTTTGTAGTTTAAATAATCATTAGAAATTTGAAATTTGTATGCAGGTCTTTTAAAAATAAATAGCCAATTTTGAGCATATTTTCTTTGAATTCTAATCTTATTTCTATCTTACAAACAATAGGATCATTTTACAGGATCATGTGACTACTTTTGGTCTTTGCCTCTTCCCTTTGCTTCCCTCTCTCTCCCATACTGACTGCCTATAATTGTAAAACAATAATAATAAAAAAAACCCAACAAAACAAAACAGAATAGTCAAATGGTCTTATATAAATTTATTTGGAACAACTTTAAAATCATCTCTTTTTTCTGCTATTTTAATTTGGAAGTGAGCCTTTTTCCTTCTTAATTTAATTCCATAAACTCAGTTGTACTAAAGGTTTGTCTTAATGGGTTTTTAAATACCCATTTTCAGGATGCCCTGTGGCAATCTGGTTGTGATTCTTAATGGCATCCAGCTGGACAGAAATGACTGCATCAAGATGTATACCAAAATCAAAGACTTTTTTTAGCTTTGAAATAAAAATCCATTATTAATTTCATGGGTGACTCTCATCTGCATTCCATTTTCTTTTATGCAGGTTGTTGAAGGCTGTCTATGGAAAAGTCACAGCCAAAGGAGTTGTGCTGCCTTGGAACTTGAGGGCCTTAAAGAGTCGTATCATGGAAAAAATGTCAGAGGGAGAAGAAGATGGCTGTAAGTTTTAGTTAAAGTATAATTCCTATAAGAGCAACAAATTCTGCCCTTGGTTTATCCCTGATAAATTGACAAGAGCTGGTAAAAATAGTATTTTGAGATATTTCTTGCCTTCTCTTCCCTAGCTCTGTGTTTTCTGGTGCTAGTGACACACTTGCTTCTATGTATAATAGTTTTTTCACCCTGGTATTAGCAAGTTGCTAGTTTTACAATCTACAGAATGGCTTCGTGATGATTTAGGCATGGAAAGATTGGGAAGAGGCCATTTGAGTTCACAGGTGGTTGTATCAAGTTTTCAAACAGCTTAGTGTGGTGAAAAGGCAAAAGAAGAGTGGTGTTATGATCCCTTTGAGAATCTTCAGCTAAAAATAAATGTTCCTATCTACAGTAACAATTATGCCACCTACGCTTTCAAGTTGTGGAGGATTAACAGTTTATTGGTTCATTAACTCAAATTAGTGTTCTATCCCAGGATTTTCCAGATTTCTATATTCAAATAATTTAAAGATGGAACATGAACATGTCCCTATATTCAGAGCAGAAGGAAAGGGATTAACGAGCACACTGAATATTTTGTGAGAAGGTTTACACATCCATATTGGACCATAAATTTGATGACTGTTTATAAAACATGATTAACAATATGAGAGTCAGAGAAGCTACTGTAACATGAGATTAATCTTAATTTTCACTTTTAATGGGGTTTGATAATTGATTATTGTTCTTTTGCTTTTCTGATGGCATAGATGAGACTTTGATTGGCTCAGATGAACAAATAATGATAAATATCACTGCTGTGTGGGCAGTAAAACTGTTGCTTATACTGGTAAAAGTGCAGACTTTTGTTTTGTCAAATGCACAGCTGCAAGCAATAGCCTCATCCTATAATGCATGATAACATAGTTGTTGAAAGCAAAGAGATGATAATTATCAGGAATCTCTCCAGCTACACAAATAAAATGTCATATTCAGATTTAACATGGAGCAATAGTGATATCTCTGGGAAAATTATGCATGACCACACTGTAGACTGGTACCCTGTCCCTTTTTATCGTAAAAGAAGCTGTGGACAGTGAGTGTAAGTTAACTTGGAAGCACTGTATAGAAATTAGTTTAGAAATTTTTGCTGAATAATATTTTAAAATGAATCTGAAGGGAAAGAAAACATCTTTGCTAGTGCAAAGTAGATTTTCTGACACTTGGTACAAAATAAGAGACTATAATATAAAAAAAATAGTTCTCCAGTGTTATCCCTGTTTTCATTGCTGAGCTCCTTTTTTGTTACTCCAGTCCTAGTTTTTCACATGCTGGAAATTCTTTGGGGTGATTTTAAAAATACTATCAGAATTAAACACCTGTTCTATGAAACAAACAGAGAAAAAAACACTACTCGCCACCTTATTTCTTTAAAATTCCCAGCTAATGACTGTAGAAAGAAAGATTTGGAAGACTTTTCCTGCTTGGATTTTCCGTAGTCATTAGGCCGTCAAATACATTTTTATTTCTCAACTTTTTTTCATCCTTTTCATTACAATTTCCAGATTTCCTTTTGATTTTCATTAAAATTTAAATGTCATTTATACTTTCCATACACCCAATAGTGCTTTGATCAGTAGTTAGTGTCATCTTAAAACATCTTTGTTTAGTTTTTTCTGCCACTTTTTTCACACAGTAAAATTGTGAGTAAAAGTGTGAATAAAAGTAAATTTGTTTTCTCCTTCTCCATTCTGCTTTGATTTTTGTTTTTTCCTTTTTGTTCACAAGCTACACCGAATAAACTGCTTTGACTTTCAAATGTCACACTCTCATATTCTTTCCTGCTTATTCATTTGCTTGGGACAGCTTTGAGATCTGTACATTCTGCTAAGGACCAAAGGCAAATCTGAACATGTGGTAACACTCCTAAATGATACAGATAATTCACTAACCTACTGTTTCTACCAACAGTCATTTGTTTTTCACACTAATTTCTATTATATCCACTTGTTAAGAAGCATCAGGTTTCAAATATGTCAATATGTGAGGTAATTTGCATTATTTTCTCATGAGTAAAATTATACTGTTCCTTGTCCTGCATTGAAGTCTAAAGTAAATTTTCTCTCTGTTTATCCAATATTTTAGCATGAGCTTAAATACTTAAAACCTAAAAATGGAGATGGATCTTGAGAAACTATCATTAACTGTGGTTTTTATTCAGTGAATCATAAAATCTGAAACAAGGATATGCAGGTAGAACTTAGATAAGATACCCCATAGAAATTGACTCAATATTGGGTTGAAGGTTTCTTTTAAATAATCTTCAATGTCTTCTTTCTCTCTTCATGAAGAGCCCAAATATTCTTAATTCAGCACAGACAAGCTGATTGTCTGTTATATTAAAAAAAAAAAGTATCTTTGTTTCAGAACAAAATTTTACAGTTAAATGGCTTTGATCTTATATATAACTGCAAATATTTTCCTTTAAAAAAAAAGGCATTTTAGTAATAGACCTCTGATCAAACACAGAGTTTATTGTATGAGAAAAAAAGACTTTGATCTTTAAAGTAAAAAATAACTATACAAATCGTACATTCAATAAAAAACTTCCTTGATTTGGAGAGTGAACAAATTGAATCTATGATAAACAACTCACTAAACAAAGAAAAGAACTGACTTTCCAGAAAATATATTTAGAATTTGAAATAATGGCACAGGTGAAAACTCACTATATTCCCTTCCCTTTTCCATTGCTGGAGTATTAAAATAAACCACTATTACATTAAGTAACAGCCATTTCTCTTTTAGGTCGATACAATGGTGAGCAAATTAATGTTTATTATTTTGCTTGCTACATTATAGACGACTTTGTGCTTTTCATGGGCACTGCTAGTAAAGAAAGGGTACAAAACACAATGGTCCTGTATATAAATAGCCTATTGCTCCAGCTGATAATGACAAATAATATATTGATAAACATAGAGGTTCTGAGCATATTTATTAAAATAGATACCTTATAATTAAATTTAATGGGCATGCCATTTTCGGTGTTTAGATGGTGACATTGCAGAGAGTAAGATAAAGTACATAAGAAATGTACACTTTCTATAAATTATGTTCCCAAGGCTGCATTTTGAAAGAGGCATAGTAGAAAATAAAGATGAAGTGATCTTAGTTATGATGAATTATTCATGTTGTAGCAACAGGACAATACTTATTCTCAGTAACACACTTGTACCTCTAGAGAGCTGAAGTGCATCAAAGCCTGTTTACTGTTGATTTATGATCACAAAAAAGCAGAAATATTCTATTGTCATAATTGTGGAAATTTCTTCCTAGAAGAAGAAGAGAATTTTTTCTTAAGGAGTTCCATTGAAAAAATCAGGATTATGACAGAACAAAATACTAATCATGACCTACTTCTCACTGGAGATTTAAAAATAAATTTCTCTGTTCTGAATGCATGTTCTACTTCTCTGAACAGGAAAAAAACCCCATATGTTTATGTCTGGGTGGGTTTTTTTTAAATTCTATGTGTACTAAAAGTATATAATTTTTTATAAGTGGAACTTCTGTAAAATCTGACAATTTTATGAGATCAGGCCTGCTAAAGTCGGCACAGGCATACTTGCTAATGTTAATGCAATAAGAGCTGTTGGATTAAAAACTGTGATCATAAGAAGGAAATAACTGTGGGGTTTGTGCTGCTTTAGTGCCTTCCAGGGTCTGTGGCTGCCTTTCTGGGCTGGTGACAGGGGACATATCATGGAGAATGGCCTTCAAAGGAGTTTTCTGCTGTTCTTCGCTGACCAAAGGTAGAGTTTCCTGCCTTTGCAGAGGAGTAGGCTGAAACCAGGAATACAGTCCATACTGCCTGCTCCCCTTCTGTCCTCCTGAAATCTTCCTCTTTGACTGTCACCTGCACTGTCCTTGTGAGATGTCACATTTCAGTGGGGTAAGCAATTTGCTTGTAGCTCTAAATAGAGGTGTCTAAGCACCAAGATTAGGGGGTTGTGGTTGGTTTATCCCTCTCAACCCGCTAATATCTTACAGTAGATCAAATATGTAAGGAGTCTTGATATCTCAGAAAAATGAAAGTTCTTAGCAAAAATTTGAAGGAGAGAAATGTCTTTCATATAAGTGAATAATTTGGCATGATTGACATAATAAGGAGGAATGATGGTTTGCTGTATGTAAATGCAACTGGGGCTACTCACTGAGAAAGGGAAAGAATTAAATAAAATATTGTAAAAAGATATACTGGAGGTGAAAGAGAGGTGGTTTGGGACAGCCAGCACAACTTCACTGAGGGCAAGTCCTGCCTGACCAAGACTCTGATCTTCTGTGATGGGGTGACTCAATCAGTGGCCAAAGTAAGTGCTAGAGGTGTCAGCGTTCTGGACTTCTGTAAAGCCTGTGACACTGTCCCCCACAACATCCTTCTGTCTGAATTGGAGAGAAGTGGATTTGATGGATATGGACTGTTAGATGGATTCTATGATTCTATGAATAGTTATAAGCCATTAATGAATAAAAATAACTAAATTAGAAAGCCCTTAATCTCTTGCTGAATCTTCCTCGTAAGTAAAAGCTGGATATACAGGAATTGACAGGAAATACAAGAAGCTGGAATCTTTTACTGGAAATACAGGAAGCAAAAGTCAAATAATAAGAGGTTTGTTTCTAAGACAGGGATCAATAGTTTTATGAACACAATTTTGTGACATGGGCTTCTGACGTGACTGAATAACTCAGATAATCCATTTCTGTTCAAGATGCTTTAGTTCTTCTAAGCTCATGCTGTAAAGGTGAATGAGTTAACCTCCACCCCAAATTTAGCAGTGATTTTACAAGGCACAATGTAAAGTTCTAGAACTGGAAATAAGAATTTAGAATGGGAAGGGAGCTGGTAGATAGAAGCAATGAAATTCCCAGAGGGGAATGGTTCCTTATAGGACCAGCAAAAGTGTGTTTGATGATAAGATCCTCTAGAACTGAAGGCTGTTTAGCTGAGGGCTTCTAAGGGACTTCTTTTGGCCCTGACCATCTCCACCCAGCACCATGTCATAACACCATTGCTTGTGTCACTGCACTGTGAGCCAGCTTGGGGAAGAGATTCAGCTGAAAACATGGAGGGACTGGGGGTGGAGGGTGCAGAGTGCCTGTGTTGGTGGGGGAAGATGAGAGTTTTCATCCAGAAATAACTCCCCAAGCTGTCATCCTACGCAGTTATAGTAGCATTGGTGGTGACAAAAAGGTGGTGATGAATATGTGTAGCTGAGGGGCCTGCACCAGCTGGATCCACTAAAATCTGTATAAATTTCTAGGGGAAAAAGACAATGAGAAAAAGCTGTCAGTGGGTGACTGGCAGTTCCTGTCCATCTCACCGCTACAAACAAAGCAGGATTGCACCTGCTGCACAGTACCTGACAAGTACTGGGTCCCTCTTTGCAGTCTGCTTTTGGCCACCTACACTTCTCTTCAAAGTCTTCCTCAGGAACAAAGCATATTTAAGCTCACACTGAGACTACTGGGTTAAAACTATACTGTTGAATACTGTGGAATCCAAAATCTTACAATGAAAGAATCTGAGCATTTTACAAGTGTATATCTGAGGGTTTTTTTTTAAAAAAAAAAAAGCTTCTTTGAAAAGCTTCTAATACAACCCAGGAAAAAAATTCAATATGTGTGGGGTCTCATTCTTTATGAAGTTTATGAACTAAGCCATTGGTCCAGCAGTGAACTCTCAAAACTTCAAGCACATAAATAGGCTTTTCTTCAAAGCATGTGGACAAGACTTTGCATCATCAGAATGTATTAAACGCTAAGTAATCATGACTAGAAAACTACAAAAATAAAATTAGAATATTAAAGGAAAGAGATTAAATTGATACACATTTACTCAGTGGAAATCTGGCACTCAAAACCTTTCTTATATTGTTTGGTACTTTTTGTTCTGATCTGTTTCTGAATTGAAGAGACTAAAGTAAGCGGTTAGAAGGCTTTAGTGGAATTTGTCTGGTATATGGATTGGAAATTGTCGGTGCAATTCAAGCAGCAAAACTATTACCAAATTGACATTGAAATCAGAGATAATTTTAAGTTTGAAAACTCATTGAATTATATTTTTCATAATTAAGTTGGTGCTAATACCACCAAGATGCGTGAATTCCGAATTAAAAAAAAGAAATCTAAAGTTTCTGCTTTCATCTTTATCACCAATAAAGCCCTGATTTCAGGAAAATTGTTCTGTAACATGAAATCTGCACAGTCATTTCAACATTGTGTATGTTGTAAATATTATATATATATATATATAATATATATAATATATATTTTATATTAAATATATTATATGTAGTATATGGAAATCATATGCATTTACCATGTAATAGGAAAACAAGTGAGATAATTTTCAAGGTTTTCAACATTCATAAATTTTTAAAAGTTGAGGGGAAAAAAAGAATGGATAATTACATGAAAATTCAATTACAGTATGTTTTCTCTCAGAATTTGAATGAAGCACAGTTTGCTGATTTTGGATTTTTTTTAAGGGTACTACTACTACTACTATAATACTACTATTTAAATGATGCCCAAGGCATCATTGAACATGGGGTAAAAGAACAGGAGAAGATGAAATGTAATTTAGTGCTGTACTCAAAAGGGTTCTTAATGGGCTAGAAGGATACTGAAAATTTTGTCCAAAAAAATCAGTAAATCGATTTAAGAACAGACTGGAAATATTTTAACATATACCTTCACACATGCACACACAAAAATGATGTTGAAATGACAGGAGAATCTATTATGTGAGCTTTTCTCTTATGCTTATAATAACATTAAGGTCAGAATACTAAACATTAAATGCAGTGTTGTACTGACTAAATTAGAACAAGAAGAATGGCAGGCATGAGAACACAATTGCAAGAAAACAACTGACGTGTCCAAACCCATAGGCAAAGTTGTAAAAAAAAGTTAATCAAATTTATGAAAAAAAATTACTAGAAAGGAAGATGGGAAGGAATGTCTGTAGTGATGGCATATATTATAAGAAATATTGTGAGAAAGAAGCATTGTTTCATTCCGTATCAGTGCCAGGAATGTAAGTCATGTGGGCTTGTATCCTAAGGATATTTCACATGAATTAAATGAAGAAAGGAATGCGGTATAACTTCTGCATCTAAATGAGGCTAAAGAAAATAACATAAATGTTGTTCTTACATACAAAATACAAAGAACAGCTTTCCTAAAGAAGAACATAAATAACTGCACCACGACCACCCCTCCCCCCAGTTGTGAAGCATGTAAGTTCATCTCTGGCCTATGTGTGCTCATACCTTCTGAGCTGAGGAATCAGGAGACTATCAGATTTAAAATTTTGAAAACTTTAACATGAGGAAAACTTTTTTGTGGTTCATAAAAAAGATATGTAATAGACAAGAAGTGTTTGTCACGTGAACAAAAGGCAACAAAATGTACTCTCCAGGGGACGTTTGAAAATGAGAAAAATAATTTAGAAACCCAAGAAGTAATTAGTTTTTTCCTGGTGCAAACAACTTTTTGTTTGACAAATCACCCTTACAAAAGGAAATTATTATCTGCTTAGTACAAATTAGTAGTGATGGAGTAAACTTTGTGTTTTCCCACAATCTCACTTCTGCAACAGAGCATTCTCACAATAACTTTCAATTGCTATTGGTATTTTTGAGGCTGCTGTGCTTCCAGTGGCAATGAGTGTCAAAATGCTTTTCATTAAGGAGTCTAGAAAACATTCATGTTAAATCTCAATTATGTTACATTTTATTGTGTGTTTCTCTCTCTCCCTGTGCTACTAAATGTTAGTTTACTAAATAAGAAAAATACTGATGAGAATAGGAACATCAGTATTCTTTTATTTGGATTCTCAGAGTATCTCCACCGGTTTTGGAAATTTTTGTCTCATAAAGTGGAACAAAAAATGATGGTTTCCTTGAAAGATGAATCTCAAGGAAAGCACTTTAAATAGATAGTTTCCTGTGATTCTAACTCATGTTCTCTGGTTTGGCTTTCCACATCTATATAAGGATTAAGTAGCAGTCATAGAAACCACAGTATGCAAATAAACTGTTTAATTTGCAATCCTAAACTAGATGTTCTTCTAACATTTGGAAAAATAACAAGTATTCCTTTGGTAAATCTGACAAACATTTTAAATTGTGTGAAATTTCATATTTATGTTTTTGTTGGGTTCTTGATTGTTTCCCCATCTGTTTTCTGTGGTTCTATGGATTTAAATGACAAGTGAACAAAACTGTGAAAACCTGTGAAATAATTGTTTTTCCACAGCTGACATTTGGAGAATTTCAAATTGCAATGTGATTATCCAATAGGTTCCACATTACTCACTTGACTGTTCTCATAAATAAGAGGCCAAGTCTGTTCACAGACATGGTTACCTGAAGAGTTTGGCAGAAATTAATTTTGTGGTGGAACATCCAACACTCCATTTGAATGCCTAACTTAAAATGAGAGGCAGCTGTACTAGGAAAAGAGAAATACCTGAAGCTTCATGGCTTCTGAGGACACGAAAGATTTAAGGCATACCTGAGTATGTAGCAAGCTTGATTTTTGAGAAATATTAATTTCTTGTGATGGGACCACTTTATATTTTTGCATTTAAAAAAAAAAAAAAAACACCAAAGCAACCATGTTATTTATTTAGGTATTTAAGATGTGATTGCCATTAAATAATTAAATTTAAATTGCATGTAGCAACATAATTTAAAATAAATTTGATTTTCCTACCACAGACTCCTTAGGCATAGCATTTGGTCCAAATGCTACCTATAAATCGCCAGTGGGCACCTTCATGACCAAATGCTGCCTGTAATGGCTGTTGAAATTTGGAGAGGGGAGGGCCAGAGGGCTAATGTTGAACCACCCAGTAGCAACAGAGTCATAGGTGGTAGGAGGAGAAGGAAGGGAGGTGAAAGAATATGAAACTGCAAAATTTCTGTCACATGAAGACTGGTCATACCATTATGGACAGTAATAACAGGGTAGTGGGACAGGGATTTTGTGAAAAAGATTAGAAGAGCAAATTATGATGTTCTCTCACGTTGTGTGAAACACCTCTGGCACTGTAAGATCACTACAGGAAAATTTTACTTCAAAAATGAAGCATGTCCCTTGCACAATTAATATTTGAAAAGTTCTCTGAGTAGTTTGAACTGAATCCTACATTATACAACTTATATTTTCAATTGAAAATAAGGAGTTAGTGGTGATAGGGATTTGTACCTCTTGCAAGGGATTTATTATCTGAATAAACTAAAGGTTATGAGGTTTTTGAAAACATATAGTGAAAGTTCATGTGGGCAACTCTGTCAGAATAAGAGCCAGTGGTCTCTGACTCTTACATTTCAGCAAAATACCATTTTTTTTCAGTTACCCCTCTGCAATCTACACTGTCACTGTATCCAGTCTGTAATCAAATGAATGGGGGCTTTTAATTTCAGAGCTATGGTTTATCTTTCAAAGTATGCTTAAGTGTTTTTTTTTTTTCACACCATCAGAAGTTGAAAACAAAGCCATTGCTCACAAAATTTGAAAAAGTGCAAGCATATAATTCTTAGGAATTTTACTCCTATAGGTTATTACTTATGCTGTTTTATCAAATAGATTTTTTTTACTAAATTTATTTTTCTAGGATTAAGAAAGGAGGGAAGGCCTGGGTCCCTTAGTGAGTAATTTTATTCACTGTATACAGGTGGAATTTAATTTTGTCTTGCAGCTTGAGAAATCTCTAACAAGAAACATTTGATTAGCCAGTTATTGCACAAATGCAAACAAAACATAGTCTCTACTATCTTACTGCACAAATTAAATCACAAAGGATTGCCATTTACCTGGTGCAGAAGAGCAGTTTGAATATCAAACTTTTGTTCTTTAAGCAGAGTTTATCTGAGAAGTCATATAAGGTAAGCTTTTGTTTGGCATTTTTTTTTGCTCACATTCCTAAATTCCTCTTAGCCCTGCAGCTTTTCTCTAGCAAATATTTGTTAGCTATTTCTTTATGGCAGAGATTACATGTTAGTAGTGTAGTTAGTATAATAGAATCCTATGCTTAATGGAGCCTAGGTATTGGTGGCTGTCAAGATGTAAAGGTAACAACGTAGTTTTAATACTTTATTTCAAAAAAACAGTGAGAATTTGCATCATCTCTGAACAGCCACAAGTACTAGAAACTGAAAAGATGCACCACAAAATGAGGAGGTTTATATACATATAAAACTAAAAAAAAAAAAACTGAAAAAAACCCAGACTGTTTTAACACAGTCTCAGAAGATTCTCTGTGAAATTAAAAGGTTATGAAATGACTGAACTGCAAAAAGTAATCTTAAGGAAAACAAAAGTATTGTTAAACTTCTGCTGTTCATGGCACTGTGTGTTATACTGATAAAATTTGTGGGTTTTTTCAGTCTAAGAAGCTCAGGCAAATAAAACCAGCCTCTGTGAGTTTACCAAATAAGAAGTGCCAATCAATGCAAATTAAATTGCAGTTCTTTTTAAAGTATCTGGGTCAGTTGCATCCATGGCTAATAAAAAGAGAGAAAGAGGAAGGATGCCCTGTCTCAGCACCGTATGGAAATCAATTCCTTGGCCATTATATCTAAGTCAGTCAAGACAAATTAATTAATCGAGTGTACTATGTATTTCTTGATTAGATGAACTCAAACTTGATTTTAAATTTCAAAATGTGAATTGTTGTTTCTATCTTTTCTACAGAATATTTTATATTTACTTAGAACTCAGTTTAAATCAAAGGTGAGTTTTAACACTTTTAAACCATATTTGTAAATTGTGATAGTACAAGCCTTAAGGAAGATGTTATCTGTCAACTACTTAAGCATTTCTTCTACTCTTTGTCAATATTTTTGTAAAAGAAATTCAGAAATTAGTTTTTCAATAACCCAAAGATTTAACCACAGTGATTTTAGTTAAGAAGTGATATAGATTGCAAGTGTCAGATCTGACTATCAGAAACCAGATAAGCAATTTTTCTCTGAATCTTTTCCCATGCCCAAGGATCTCTGCACCATTATCATCTTCATCCTTCAACTACTGCATTCTTTGAAACATTGGTTTTTTTAAAGTTTTTCTTAAAAACGTTGATAAAACTACTTGAACAAAAGCATATTCCTATAATACCATATTCTGCCACAGGTACCATTTAAAAGTATTCGTTTTTTGACAAGTCACATACTATGTTATCATTGCCAAAAAAAGAAGTTACCTCACTGCATTTTTTCCTGGATTCATTTTAGAAATATTTTCTGAAGAACAGACACTTTAGATGCATTTGAAAACACATGTAAGAACTTTAATTGGAAGAAAGTAGAGCAAAATATGCTGATGTCTGAATATTTTTATGAGGAAAAAAAAAAAGAAGCAAGTCATTACTAAAAAAAAAAAAAAAACCAACAACAACAAAATAAACCACAGAAATTATTAGGTTACTTTTTTCAGGACTTAAAAATCTTAAAACCGTAAGATCCATGAAAATCTGGGAGAGAGGTGGGGGTTGCACTGCATGGTGCTCAATTTCTATATGGGCTTAACCACAACAAACTGTTTTTAAAATGACACAAGATTAAAACAAAACAAAACAAAACCAACTAACACCCCCGGTATAGAGGATGTAACAATACCAGAACTCCTGTCATTTATTTCCGCTAAGGAAAGAAATTATGTTGTCTTCTACAACATCCAATCTGGATAAGGTGTTCATGTGATGAGAATGTAATTGTGATAGCATTGAAAAGCACTCTCTGGATCAGAGTTGTCCAGAGAACAAATCAGTTCCACTACAGTTTTCAATGCTCTTGCTGAAAAGAAACCTTTCCAATAATTCTGTGTTCAGTGTGATTACGTCTATTTGTGTTTGTTTCTTTTTTTCCCAACTGCAGTGGATGCCTCTGTGTTGTTCTTCAGTCTCCACACAGACTTGCAGGGCAGCACTGAAGCCTGCTCTCCTTTCTCTCTGTGTCTCTGCTCTGCTCTCTCTCTGTTTCAGCATGATGCTGTAAATTTCCCCTCCACGCTGTGTGTCTGTAAGTCTCCAATTCCATTCCACATAGTTAAATCCTAGTCACTCACACAGAAAGGCTCTGCTCTTGTCCAGTGGTTTGTGATTGACAGCCACTGTTGCCCCTTCAAGAGGGCCTGTGTCAGTCTGGGTAATGGTGGGTCAGCTACTGCTTAAACTCAGGCCAAATGTCAGCCTATAATGGAACACATAGCAGCCTCTGAAATTTTGTTGAGATCTTCCTAAAATTTCCAAGGTCTACTTTTGTTGAAAACATTATGACCCTCTCTAATCTCAAAGTTATCTTATGCTTTCTTGTAGCAAAAGAAACTTTAAATGTGGTGTTTTAAGCAACCTTGATAAAATGCTTATGAACTGGTTGAGGATAAAAGATTTAGGAACTTTTCAGTTCTCTTGATCTCTGTAACCAAGACAAAACAAGGTCTGAGGAATCAGAAGATGGAGAAATAAAGATTCATAGAATAGAAACTTCTTGAGACAAACTTATGCTCACTTACCATTTAGAATATTCTTCCTAAATGGTATTTCAATCAATTTGGTGTTGAAGTACTAAAATTTAGATCTTACAGATTACAGGAAATTTGGCTGGTATAATTTAATTTTATGAACTCTTTTATAGATCCACAAAATTCTAATTCTGTGGATATAGAGGGAGTAGAAGAAACTATGTATGGTCATGGGCAGAGAAATATTTATTAGCTTTTTACTGTATAGTGTGGTTGTGTGTCTGATACCACTGGAAACAGTCCTGGGTGGTAGTTTCATTGCTACTCTGAAGACAACAATTAGTTACAGCAGACTGACAATCCTGAAAATAATGTACAGAATATGCTTGATATTTAAGCACAAATTTCACCCGAAGTCTATGTAAAAAATGTAATGAAGATCCTTTTGCTGTTTACAGAAACTTATTTTCTTGATTATACATCAACAAAAATGATACAAGATGCAAGAAAAAAAAAGTTAAGGTTGAATACTACTTAAAAATTAAGACTGTAGTATTTAGTGGTCACAAAGGTTTTATTTTATTCTCTCTTCTTTCTTTGGCTGTGTAGTTCTCTCATATAAGGAGAAATCTAAAAAAAAGAAATTAAAAAAAGTCCAAACTGGTTACCTTGTTGAAATAAATAAGGAAGTTTTTCTGTACCTTAAATGAGTCTTTTGTTACGACAGAAAAAATTAATTAATTTTTTCTTGTCTTAAGTATAATCTTCATAGGTGGCATAGACCATAAAATCAGAATGGAAGGAGTGTGAAACTGCTTAAAGAAGTATTTCAGAGTGTCTCACATTAGCTGAATTGATGTTTTAAAATGAGAGGTAAATTCACTCTGTGCTGGACTGGTTTTTAAAAGGGCACATTTTATGATTAGCTCTTTAGGTTCAGATCTTAATATCTTTGAATGACTTGATGTTCAAGACAGATGTTCAAGCACTGATTTACATTAATTTCAAAAGGAGAAGTACTAATTTGAGAGAGAGCTGCTTTGTATTCAGCTGGTGTGTGATTAAGCATATCTATGCATACATTATCTATGGAGAAACTTCCCTAATTTCAACTTTTAAAGTATGTATAATTTTTCAGATGTATAGAATTCATATATGTGCATACAGGCATGCAAACTTATATGCATATAAAATTTATAAAATTATAAATATGAAAATCAAGAATAGATTTAGGACATTAAGTTGAGCTTCTTTTTAAATTATGGTCTATGCTTTCAAGATTAAAAAGTAACTCTGATGTAGGGGATGTAAAGGAAAGGAAGTCTTTAATATGTTATTTTTGTATTGAAGTGCGCAAAGAGAGAGTGTTTATATGCAGAACTTTGTAAAACACTTTTTTTTCCCTGTGCTATAACACATATATGTATATCAAAAAACCATTCAATAGATCCAAGGTCTAGAAGACCTTTATTGCATTGTGATGGAGGCATAGAAAATTAGTGACAGGTATATAATTTAATAATTTTGAAAAATGTGTCATAAATAACAGTTTTTTACTCCCACTTTTATTGGTCAAATTAAAATGGTGTAATTTATGCCTTACTCCCTCGTTGAGCTCTTTCTGCTACACTTCATCCATCTCAAATCATTCTTCATTCATACAAAAAAGAGTGTAATTTAATGTGAGAAAAATGATACCTTCATCAGACTCTATGTTCGTCCTTCCTGAATTCCTCATTTCATGTTTATGAGAGGGTGAAAAAAAATCATAGATATTTATTGTTTAGCAGAAGGACATTTCTCCCCCTAATAATTCAATATAATTCTGATCAACACAATATCCTGAGGAACTTGACATTCTAAGGGTCTTGTGTATTTGAAGATAGGGAGGCTGGTGGATTGTTTTAAGGAAAAAAAGCCCTAGATTAAACAGTAACACATTAATCATGATAGACACTTACAGAATGTGTTCCTAAGAGATACATTTGATTTTGCTGAAAGTGAGATCTTATTGCTTGCATCACTGTCATTACAAAGGGAATCCAACTAATTCTTCTAGAATAAAGCATCACTTTATATAATAATTATTAGTGAGGAATAGCATTAAGATACAATACTTCTTCAGGGCTTCTTTCAAAGAGATTAAATGAGAAAGATTTATATTACATGCATAGAGAACGGGGATGTAAAACAATGCCATAAAGAACGATTTTTTCTTCTATCTGAGGAATAAGCACGTCAAATATAATAATTAAGAGGAATAATTATGCCAAATATATCTTTTGTATCAACAGTGCCTAGTGAGGAAGAAGAAATCTGGTTTTAGGGAAGACAAGCCTGATTTGGATCTACTGCTGAAAGATTGGGTTATTCTTTATAACATTAGTTATAAAGAATAACACTAACTAACACTATACATTAGTTAGTCAGGTGATGGTTTCCAGGTAGAGAAGGCAACAAAACTTACTGTGTTCATAGAACAATCCAGAAAAGAAAATAAATTAACTTTGTGAGCCCTGAAGTTCACTTTTGGCAAAACGCTCTCTATTCAGTGGTGAAGTATAGAAGAGAACAAAGGAGTGTTACTCCCTCTTCAAATGCTGAGTTTGATGGGTTAGTGAATATACAGGGAGGCAGAAGGGAAGAATAAATTATGTCACTACACTGTTCTTAGTCTTGTGCTCGCCTTTTTTCAGGCAAGTTAGACAAGAAAGTAGTCCCCTAAACCAGAATGAAAAAGTGATAAAAAGCAGCAAAAAAGTGGACATCTCCCTCCTGCCCCCTTGCCGCCAATTTCTTGTATGGGAATGTTTTTTGTAACTTCTTTTTGAAAAAAAGCTGTGATTTTTCATTTATTTCTGAGTTAATTTTTTTTTCCAAGATTCAAAAGTTTTGTTTTATTTTTTAAGTAATTTACCTTAATTGATTTGTCCTTCCTAGATGGGAATCTCCTGCCAGTATGCACTACTTCATGAATGGATGAAGGTAATCTAAAAATGGAAGTCTCAAAAAATAGTGTAATGAGAAAAAGAAAATGAAACAAAATAATTTTCCTCATTTTTAATTATTCAAAGAGCTTGAAACTGAGATTTTTTTTTCTTAAATTCTTTACTTTTTCTAATCTTTATAAAAAAACAAGGCACCATTTATCTGCTGTCAAATAATCTTCAAAGTGTATTCCATCCAATAAGATACAAATATAACTTTGAATGAACACACCTGATTTCTAAATCAAGCATGGAAAAAATCCTTGTAGTCTCGTGCAGTTTGTGAGCCTCTTTCTCTGACAACTGGTTTGCTCTGAAACTCATCAGAAAAGCAAAGTGTGTGGAAAAGGATAGTGAACTGTCCAGAACAACTGTCAAAGGAAAAGTCTAGCAATATGTATGAAGAACAATACATTCCAGAGATACTTCTTTCTGTTACTAGGAAAACAAAGAAAAAAATCAAGGCTCACGTCTACATCTTCCTTTTTTTAATTTCATTTTTCAAAGCATGACATGTATACATGAGAACTTTCCTGCTTTTTCTTATCCCCCATTTTCTTACATACAGGTATGATGAAAAGGTCTTAAGAACTTTCAGAATACTACAAATTTTAGGAAAAAATGTCTTGCCTAAGGAAAGATTTTGGAAGCTTACCTAGGAAGTGTAACTACTGAGTAATGTTTGAAGGTCAGCTCTGAATTTATCGTGCACCTTTCAGAATTTCTTAGTGCTTTGGTTACAGTAGCATAAACAGACTAATATTTAATGGAATTACAGGAAGGGAGACTGTCTGATTTAGAAAATATCTTAGATGGCCTGGTTATAGATATTGCTGTTGAAATACTGTTTTGAGAAGGCAAAGGTCAACCTGACACTGAAGAGGAGGATATATTAAATCAAATTAGGTGGATAGTACATTCTGCTGAGGTGGATAAATAAGTCTATAAGACATTTAGTGGACTATACAACATACAATACAGAAGGAAGTTCACAAATTAGAAATCATTTGGAAGGGGGGGAAAAAAGTCACCAGAATTATTTGAGAATCAGAATTTCTAATGGTAGACGTTGAAAAGTTTAATACTTTTGCTCTACTTCATCTGTCCAAAGTTATTTTGGAAGATAATTTAATCATGGTACAGCAACACAAGCATGAGGGTAAAAGACTTTTGAGGACAGGTAGTCCTTTAGTCTGAACAAAAAAATCATACCAAAATTGAGTGACAGCCAATGGTTCTTTGGTTAAACTAGAAGTATTATTGAAGGGTTTTTCCAGTGATGGTAATAAATCACAAAGTGAATTTCCCTCTAAGCAGAACCCTAATCTGGAAATGTGTATCTTTCTACAGGTTGTGTTATAAATTCAGTCTAAAATTTGAGGCAATGTTTATTTGACCTGCACTATGAATAACTCAAAATTTATTTGAATGGTCCCTATGAGGCTTAAAACATACAAATATTTATATGAAATATAACCCAATGATTCCATGTCTATATAGAGTTCATACAATGTATGGAGATGAATTAAATTAATTAAGGTTGGTTAGGAAGACAAAATTAAGAACACGTAGAACAACTGAAAAATGCAATGTATTAATTGACAGGTTTATAGTATCTGAATTCACCCATATATGATGCTACAAATATAAGTTGAAAAAGTATTGTAGCACTCCAGGGACTTATTACAGCTGGATGGCATTTACAGTACTGTGAAAAAAAACAGATTTAAATGGAGTTTTTGAAATAACAATGAACCTTGGGACTTGGGGACAGGAAAAACAATGAAAGCAGGCAAAACAGAGGCCACAGGAAAGAAAAATTTTATGAAAGATGATCAAATTCTAGAAAAGTGTCCAGCCTTTAGATTACAAAGCAGGAGTGGAAGAAATTAACATGTTTTTTATTTGTGTGCTTGCCAAATAGGAAGGAAGCTGATAGCAGATGTACCACCCACCCAAATATTTCCTTTTGTCTTCTCTTTCTTACCATTGTTTAACATGATGCACTGAACACACTGTCTTTAGTTAAGCAGTTTGATGATACTTCTGAAAATAGAAACCCATTGGTGTTAACCTGCACAAGATCTCAGGTTGAAGACTTTATATTACAGATTTATGTAACCCTCATCAGGTGGAAAGTATGAAACAAAGAAACTACTGGTAATTTTTAAATACATCTTCCCAACTAAGCAGATGTTCAATCTGAAGTGTTTTATTTTTAAAAATTTCCTTGGAAATATCACTACATTAAAAATTGAATTCTTGCTTTATACAGAGTTGATTTTGTGTGCTAAAATTGATTTTGAATTTATAAAAAAAAGAAAAATTCTGTCAAGATAATTATGCTGTAAATAAGACAGAGTAAAGAAAACTATTTAAGAATGGAATTTAGAATAAATAAACACTTTGAGAAAACAAGTAGTGGTACAAAAATGCAGCATAAATATAACACATCCAGAGAGATATTATCCTCTCAATGAAAAGAATTTTATTTTGATTTGTGTTAATTTCTATAAAGGTAATCTTTGTATAACAGCATTGTGAGAAAGGCATTGGAAAAATGCCAACTCACAGGAATAACCACCCCTACAAAATATATTAAGTGAATAACAAAGTAATTCTTTCTGAATTGAACAGGAATTAATATCAGCTTTATTTTGTCTCTCAGGGTAATAGTGTTTTAATGGAATTTTTTGGAGAATGCAGACTATGATTCCAGCTGAGGATTAGCCAAGAATATTTAACTGCAAGAAATTTTAATAGAGGTAGCCTTGAGATTATNTTTTTTATATTTTTTTTTTTTTTTTTTTTTTTTATATATTAAGGGAACCATACTGATTCCCTAAAGATAAAAGGAGAGTGTGAGGACATACAGAGGAGAGAGCCCCCCCCCAACCACAAAGGCTTAGAATATTGTTTCTTTTCCTCTTACAGACTCATAATTTGAACTTTTTAATACTAAGGGAAGAGACCTAAGGAGCACCAACATGACAGAGCTGTAGAGGTATTGGGGTGTTTTTTGTTTAAGTAGTTTCTTCCATTACTGTTTCGATATCCAAGGACCTACAGCTGTGTCAAAAAAAAAAAAAAATCAATCTTATCTGATGAAACCAGGTGACTAAAACATAGCTTAAAAAGGGGGGGGGGGGGGGAATTAAATAAACTAAGAGAGACAAACAAGGAGTTTTCAGGGAAAAGGGGAAAAACTAACATGTAAATATTGCAGCGCTGGTGGTTGCACTTGAACTCAGCCTAGTAGAGATTGTTATTAGACCATAAAAAATAGCAAGTTGTCTTTTGTTTCCCCCATTTGGAATATCAATACATTTTTGCTCTATCAGTAAGCAATAAAGAAAATGTGATATATTTGGGGTTTAATTATTCCATATATGTTCAAAAGTGTCAGCACATAGTCACATCCTTTCCTTTTTCAATACCTTCTTTGATTTGCTTTTGTATGCATTTTGCTAGAGAGATTCATGTGCACATCTGGAACAGTAACTGGAGTTCTGCCAGATATTACCTCTTCATTATTGTTCTGTACTTGCTGTTGCAGATGATCTGAGCAACAAAGAAATGAGAGACTTAAAATTATCTTGCTTGAGTACTGAGTGGTGATAAGCAGTGAGAAAGCCCTGGAGGTTAGAGAAGAGCTCTTGCAGATACAACTGGAAGATAAGAGATACTGGAGGCCTGGGTACCCCAGTGCCACCAGGCACTTTGCAAGGCTGCTGGTGACATAGGCACAGTTGGCTGCTGCTGTCAAGGCAAGAAGACATTGTGAGTACCATAAATTTTAGTTAGCTATTCTAGGATTCCTTTTGTCCACTCTAGGAATTTAATAAGGAATTTATTTGAGTTACAATGAAAACTTTTTTTGAAATTAACATCTTGAAAAGGACTGATTCAAAAAGGTTTGGCATCTGAATAAAAATTATTTTACTGTTAAATTCTTTAGAAATTTTATTTTCCACTGTTTATCTCTGACAGAGCAAGTCAGAATGGAGAAAATCTAGAACATATTTAGTCACAAAATTAATCTTCCCTGAAAAGTTATTGTAAATTATCAAAGAAACCTTTTTCTCTTTAATAATCATATGTAACAAGAAATTTTAATTTTGCTACTGGAGATGTCTCTTCTGATTTCTCATTAAATAGTATGGAAATAGGATTTGCTTTTCAATTAAGAAGAAAATGTGTTGAGTAATTTCCCAGTGAAAATTAAAATATGTTTGTCGTTTATTCTTTCTCATTCAAACTCACGACTTTATTGTTTCTAATATTAATACCCACATGTGAAAAGTAAATTTCTTCTGTATTATACTGCTAAGGTAGTGATAAACTAGCTGCCTTATAACCTGTGGATTATGTGTGCATGTAAATTTAGAATTGCAGTTACTTGGATTGTAATGATAAGGTCCTTATCTTAAGCTTTTAGAGAACCTTCATGTTCAGGGAAAGTTCTCTAAGAAGCAAAACCATTATAAAGCTCTGTCTTAAATTTATTTAAAGCATTTTTTTTTCTCCAATATATTTCATTGTTTCAATATCAAAAAGATTTAACTGTATTTTGGGGGCCTTGTTAATTTTTGTTACAGAAAAATAAAGCAATTTATGATTAGAACAAAATTTTACTTGGCAAAAGGCCAAGTTATGTCAGCAGTATATAATGGAATTCTTAAGATATTTAAAATACAATTCACTTAATTTTGAAGGTCTATAGAAGGGCCATTTATATTGAAGAAGGAAAGATAAACAGATTCATTTTTCTTTTCTTCTCAGAAAAATAAATATAGATTGGTTTTGAAATTCTCACTGTGAATTTAGAAACCATAAAGTCAAGCATTGCACTTTTTTGACAAGAACAAATTAGAAATCCCCTAGTAATAACTGAGATACCAGTAGTGTTTGCAGTCATTTTGGCTGGCAAATAGACATCTTTCTTTGTCTGCCAAGGAACAAATTTAAAATGCAGAACAAAGTTTTTTCTCTATCTGTGGGTATGAGGCGTGTATCAAGTTATGTTCAGCATCTGTAATCTGTACAGTCGGCTAAAAGAAAGTATTTATATGGGAGGTATAGTCCAGAAACTGTCCTTTCAAAAGTAATTTGCTGATTTGTGGTGTTTTCTCTAATCTGATGTAAGCATTAGTTTTTAGCCATTCTAAGGTGTTTTGATACTGTTCACTCACAACAAAAATAAGGGGACGGGAAAATGCAAAAGTCTTTCTCTTTTTGATATTTCCCAGTTTTGGGTATGTTATGCTGCTGGACTGAGTGCTTCCATTCAATTTAGCATTTAAACTGTACAGACTGGAACTACTTCTCCATGCCAGATGTTAGCATGTTCCGGAAAACTAAGAGAGCAGGAGAAGAGGAAAAACACAAAACCATGTCCTGTGTGGCTGACAGTGTTTTCTATTCAAGGCCATGTCTGAGTGATAGTTCATAACACGTGAAAGTTTGTGTGCTTTTTAACTTAATGACCATTCAAAGACTTATATGTATGGCAATATATATTTTTTTCTCTTCTAATAAAATACAGTGCAGCCTTATTTTTAGTCAAAGTGAGCACAGAGTAATCGATTTTTATAGAGAGATATCAACCTTGTGTGTAGATATCAACACCTTCTTTTGACCACAATTTTAGATAAGCAATTTTGGTCTCACGTTAGTGTGCATTCATAAGAGGAATTGGAAATTCTGTGGAGTTACTTTAAAACATTGAATAACAACATTTTAGTAAGGTCTCTGTTCATTGATGATTAAAAACATGAGATGAAATTGCAACTAGTTGGAAAAGTATGGATTGAGCCATAAAGTGGCTAGTTGTGTAAACTACTGGTATCCTTGCAGTTTTAGAGCTTGTTAAAATGAATGTATTTTAGACAAATTGTGCTATAATGGGGGGAGGGGAGGGGGGAGTGGAGGGAAGGAAGACAGGAAAAAAGGCTCCAAGAGCCACATAGCTTTTTGTTTCAAAATGTCTTCTGTTTTCTGAATGTCATTCTCTTGCCACTGGAGAGCTCACCCTTTAAAGCTTCTGGAATTCTGCAGGTCTTTAATTAATACTTTAATATTTCAGTTTAGGAAAATTTCCTGCTGATGTTATCTACCTTGTCTGCAATTTATGTTGAACCTTTTGCTACAGTTGGTTTGTTCATTCAAGTTTGGTGGGTTATTTTCAGTTTAAAGAAGCTAGAATCAAGATTGCTCACGTTCTGATAAAAGTACAGGAGGAACTAGATGGTACTGTCTCATTGATTTTCATAGGAGTCAGCCCCATTTCTCTTTGTAGATTTTTATCATTGAAATTTCAATAGTCAAATGCTATATTGGAAATCCCAAAAGAATCAAAAGTCTATCAAGTGTTTCTCTATATGAAGGTTAGAGTTGCTGTTTTGTTTTATTTCATTTTGGTTTAGAGATTTGTAGCTCAGTAAGAACTTATTTCAGAAATGCAAAAATATCTAAATGCAAATTCATTGCTTGATGATGAAGGATGAACAAATAAGTTCTTAATTTTTTAATCATCCACATTAATAGCATTCATTTGGCATACACATAATGGCATTTATGAAAGCATGTGAAAATACTTGACAGATCCATTATTGAGCCTCTTAAGACTTCATAGGATTAAATCTGTCTTCCAGATAAATGTACCACTAGTAATAATAATTGTGATAAATACTTCTTTTTACTTCTTTCTAAGCAATAATCAAGATTCTGTACTCAATCTGAAAAATAAATTGCTTCTGGTCGTCCCTGTTTAAAGACATCTGAAGTGAAATGTGGTGATACAGTCAGTAGATAAGATCTGAGTAGATGACACTTTTTGTACTACAAATGAAAATTAATTCACTTTGTGACCTATTTAGAGAGCTCACTGCGTGGAAGGATCGAAGGTTAGGGAGAGGGGTCTGAAAGCAGTAGGGGAGGGAATAACAGTGAATGAGATTGTCAGCTCATATAGAAAAATTCTTTTGTATTGGAAAATGGAATATTCCAGTGGAATATCTAAATATTCTAGGGAACAAATCAAGGGGACTAGACTAAAGGGGACTAAACTAAAATAAGGGGAAAGCTGAACACTTTATTTATTGCAAAATGGATTCTGTTGGTGAGATTTTGAGAAATTTGATTGCACCTTTTAGGTTCAACGTTCCTTCATACTTGGCCTTGCCCATTCCTAGGCCTTATAGGCTGCTTGGTATTTTATGGCTGCTAACCTGATCATGACAATGAGCTTCTCATAGGCTGAAATCGTTTAATCCTTTTTCAGCAGGTCACTGAGCAGGGGGGATGGGTTTGAAACACTCTTTTTAGTTATTATATCTATGAATACAGTGCGAAGGTGTCAGTAAGCCAAACCTTTAATGCTGGCCAGAATACCAAAGCAAATTCTCAGAGAGGTAAGACAGTTTGCTTACTTGTGGTAGAATAGAGTCAGAGTTAAGACAACAAAAGGAAGAGGCTGGGGATCCTGCACTGACTACAGATCATGGAATTAGAGTGGTGAATAGGGTTTGGAGAAATTGCAGTCAGTATTCAGAGAATACATCCTGTTCTAATGAATGAAGTGAATGTATTGGTTTTGCGTGGCAAGGTTTCAGTAGCAGGGGGACTACAGGGCTGGCTCCTGTGAGAGACTGCCAGAAGCTTCTGCTGTGTCCAATGGAGCCAGTACCAGCCCCCTCCAGAATGGACTTGCCATTGGCCAAAGCTGAGCCTGTCAGTGATGATGGTAGTGACTCTGTGGTCATGTATTTAAGAAGGGGGGGAAAAACTACTGCACAAAAGCAAATTGCAGCCAGAGCAGGCAGAGTGAGAATGTGTGAGAGGAAAAGTTCTGCCAACACCAAGGTCAGTGAAGAAGGGAGGGGCAGGAGGTGCTCCAGGTGCTGGAGCTGAGATTCCCCTGCAGTGCATGGTGTAAGTCATGGTGAGGCAGCTGTGGCTCTGCAGCCCATAGAGATCCATGGGGATGCAGAGATCCACCTGTGGTCTGTGGAGGAAACCCAGGTTGGAGCAGGTGGAGGCCTGAGAGGGGGCTGTGACCCCTCAGGAAGCCTGTGCTGGAGCAGGCTCGTATCTTGGACCTGTGGTCTCATGGAGAGAGGAGCCCATGCTGGAGCAAGTTTGCTGTCAGGACTTCTGTCCCCACAGGGGTCCCGCACTGCAGCAGTGCATGAAGAACTGCAACCTGTGGGAGGGACTCATATCGGGGAAGTTCATGGAAGACTGTCTCCCATGGGAGGGACCCTACAATGGAGCAGGGGAAGAGTGTGAGAAGTCCTCCCCTTTAGGAGGATAGAGCAGTAGAAACAGCATGGGATGAACTGACTGCAACCCCCATTCCTCCTGTGCCACTGGGGAGAAAGAAGAGAAAATGAGAATGAAGGTAAGCCCTAGAAGAAGGAAGTGGGGGGAGGTGTTTTAAGATTTTTTTTATTATTGTTATTTGTTAATTATCCTACTGGGACTTGATTGGTAATAAATTAATCTATTATGCCTAAATGGAGTGTGTTTTGCCCTTGACAGTAATTGGTGATTGATTGATCTCTTCCTGCCCTTATTTCAAACTACAAGCCTTTTGTTGTGTTTTATCTTCCTTGTTCAGTTGAGGTGGAAAGCTATAGAGCAGCTTTGGTGGGCACTTGACATCCAACCAAGATCAGCATACTACAAGGAAGCACTTTAATATCTTCAAAATTTACTTTGAACACAGTAAGTTCTTGAAATTGTGGAAGCCAGTTTCTTATCTCAGGAAGCAACTTAGGTGCTCAATGTTCTAATGTTCACTGCACAGGTAAGGGAGAGCAGATTGAGCATGTGGGGGTTGAAAGGCAATTGAAAAGAAGTAATTGTCACATGATGCAGTTCACAGTTTTAGGAAATGAAAAAGAAGCAAGAACAGCAGGATAGGGACAACTCACTTAAAAAATTTTGAATACTGTTTTAGGAATTTAAACTGGAATAGAAATCCTGTCACAATTACTGCACAGAGGTGTTCTCCTCCTACTACTCATTAGGACAATACTCACTTGTTAACACTGTGACCTCTGAGAGGATTTGGCACAGAAAGTGAAGCGGAAATGGTTACAGAAGAAGGATTAACAGAAGTAAAGGGAAGCATTAAGGTCTCTTTTAGAATCTGAAAAGGAAATCCAAGGAGTCATGCAAAAGTCGGCCCAATTGAAATATGCTTGAGTGCAAAAATTAAGTCTAGCCTAACTGTGTGAGGACAACCAGAAGTCTATGAAACAATATAAAGGAAAATGAGCAAAACCTTAAAAACAACCAGGAGAGCTCATATAGATACAGGAGAAATTAAAAGAAGGCAGAAGAGATGCAGTTTTACTGCTTAATATGAACCAATAAAGATAACAGGAGAAACAGAAGGTAAGCTGGAGGAATGAAAGGCAGGTTGAATGAATTAAAGTAGTAAAGTAAGGTCTCCACGTTAGATTGCACCTGGGCATTGGTGAGATTTGTTACCAGAATAAATATTTTCCTTCTTGTACCTACAGAGGACACTACTGGTGTTGCAGACACCTGTCTAGCACATAACAAAACTGACTGCAGGCTCAGAAAACATAAGTTGTTTGGGGAATTTAGAATACTCTAAAAGAGAAAGAAGAAGCAGACGAGTCTTCTCACAGGCAAATGTTTACTTCTGGCTCCAAGAGACTTAGGATACGAAAAAATAGGTTTGATTTGTAGGGAAGATGATTTACATTACATGTCAGGGAAAGTCTTTTTTTGCAAAAAGGGGTAATTAAGCAGGAGGAAATAGAGTCCCTTGGGAAAGTATGAAATCTTGTCTTTAATAAAGTCTTTTCAAAACAAACATCTGTTGAACATCTGTCAGAGGTAGTCTGAGCCTATCTAACCATGCTTCAGTGGACAATAGGCTGTGTCAGGCATCAGATCTGTTCCAGCCCTACTCCTGTGATTCTGTGACATCATGGAGGATTTTTCTCCCTGACTACACAAAAGCATCAGAGAGCCCCAAGCTCTAATTAAAACATCTGCTGAACAAAGAGGGGTTGTAAATCTCAACTCATAGGAGGCACACAATTATTGCTATCCAAGTGCCCGTTTCCTTCCACTTCAAACTTCTCCTGAGATGAGTTTCTTTACAACACCTTAGCTATCAATCACTAATTTCTAATAATACTTTATTGGTTTAATATTTGCCCACTAATATGATAATCACATCTTGCCCTCTGGCAAATATGTCATATGAAAAAGCAATTATCCTCAAATAGTTGTGTAATTCTGAGCCAGTTATTTTGATTTATCACTGACTTTACTTAATATTTATACAAATGGGATTTTCATACAAATTCAATCCATTTCTATTGTAATGCAAAAATTAATTTTTTTGATACTCAGTTCTAGTTGCTTGGCTTAGTGTCTAATAGTTATGTCCCCACCATCTCTGAATTTGCTGTTATTTGATTGCTGTTAGTTTTCATTCTGCTCTGTCTACAAAGGTAAAATATCTGATGCCTCCTGAATGAGGCACTGCAGGAATCATTTCTTCCTGTCTCACAGACTGCTCATGTTTTCTTTGATCAGGAGAACAATGAAATGGTTTATACTTTCATAAAACATACAAAGGGAACATTTTAAAATGACACAGTGTCAGTCCCACAATTTACATGAGTAACTTTCAATAAAATATTATTACAAAAGTAATGGGTAAAATGATCATATATCATTAATACTTGATGTAGAGTGTGATGTTTCTGTGAAAACATGATCTTAAAAAACATGTTTCACCATTTGCCTGTTTCAGGAAGACATTCAATTCTAAGAGAAAAACTACATGATTTTCAGCATTTGATCATTCAAATCATTCCATTGGCAAGTGTTCTTCCTTGACAGTAGAAGAGTTGAGCATTGAGAGGAAAGAGACAAAAAGGAAAGGGAAACAGAAAAAGTAAAGGGGAGGAATGAGGAAAGGAAGAGTAAGAAAAGAGAAAGGAAGAGAAGCTACTTCCCAATCCCAGTAAAGTACTAGGCTATTATAAAGAAGATTCTTCTGTCAATATTCAGGCATTGAGTCTTGAGACATAATGATGATGATGATGGTGGTTATGATGATGATGATAATGATAATTAATTGATTAAGGATGAGCTTTCAAATTGCTTGTGTTTGTTTAGCAGTGGGGAGATTTATACTGACTTCCATGGGATCAGAATCAAGTCAACAAGGAACTCCTGTGTAAATATATTTCTAATTGAGAAAGATAAAGACCTCATAGTGCAGTGTTACTGTACATGTCTAATACAGTATTTGTATTATTTCTAATAGAGTATTTGATAATATTTGCAGAAAAAAAATTCCACAATCCAAAGAATTGAAATAGGTGCCACTTCTCAACTGTTGCATGAGCTCTTGGAAATACTGTATTTTTCTATTGCCAAGTGAAAATATTCTTTTTTTTTTAATTGCTAAGCTTAATAAATGGCTTACCTTAATATTTTCCACCCTCATTAAAATCATTGCACATTGTGGGTTTTTCTTCCCTGCAAAGATTGCAGCTTTTAGAAACAAGTCATGGAAGACAAATAGTACAGAACTAACTCCTGATGAATCCTGAATGTGGGCTAGGATAACTTAGTTACTTACTTCCTACTTACTTACTAATACTAACTTAGTATTCTTTCTACTAGTTTCCCTTGTGCCAATATCTGACTTTGAAACTGAGAACAAGTGTTGGCAATCACAGTCATCTTGCAGGCTTGTGGCAACCTCAAAGTTTGTTGTCTATAAAGACACAGCAAAGAAAATGTCCTCATGATTCTCATGATCTCTGACTGTCGATCCTAGTACTGTCAGACCTGAACATGACTTTAGTGTTAGTAAAGTTGTTCTCCAAAACCCTTCTCCCAGATGACAGTTTGTGCCCTATTCCTCCAGAATATATCACTTATTTCCTATCGAAATAAATGACATCAAGCTTTCTCCTGCAGCTGAATGCATTTGCCTATCTCTTCTGATCCCTGTGAAATACTTGGTAAAATATTCAAAAAACTGTTCCTGTAGCTAAACACAGCTTTGTTTTCTAACCCCATTATTCTAATTCACTGTTGCCAGTGATATCTTACAGATACCTGCAAATGTCCCCAACAACGGAGTATGTGAAAATGAGAGTTATATTTTTTCTGTTGACACCAGCATCTTTCCAGTAAAAATATTTTTGCATCCATACAATCTTTTGGACAAATGTACTTTTTGCATTATACTAGGGAGTTCAAATTGCATTATTGGATGCTTGCAAATGTTTAATGAGCTGGTAAAAGACTTTCCACTACCTACCTCATTTTTTGGAATGAAAGAAGATCCCCAGTATCCTACATTTGGCCAAGCAGAGATATTAGGATCTGCCTGAGAAATATTTGTATTACTTTCCTGACTAGTCTTTGTATCATAAACATGAGGAAATACATGGAGAATATACACCTTTGAAAGGAAGAAAATCCTGAAAATTTCCTTTTTATGCATTTAACTAGAATGCTATAAAAATAACAGAAATTGAAAAGAGGTGTGTATTGTGCAGGGTTTTTTTTCTTTTACTATTATTTACCAAAATTATTTTGTCTGTTCCATGTAGCATAATAGACCACTATTCATTGCAAGAGTGAAATAGGTTTTATTAAAAAAAAACTAGGCTCAGGCTTTTTTCCCCCCTTATTTATGGTACTTTGCTTTTGTAATGGACATATAACCTAGAGTTCACCAAGAAATTCACATTCTATGGAACGGTTGGAGAATGACACAGTTATTTTTAAGCTAAACTCCTTTCAGTGAGTTACTGTTTAAGGTCAAATAAGGTGATCCAGTCTAGGTAAACTGTGTTGGTGTTATGAACTGAACCCTCAGTGACTGTCTTGACCTTTAGTAGAGGTGCTCACTGAGAGTCTTAACTCCCACTTTGGGCAAAACCACTACCATTTATAATTCCCTACATGATTAAGAGTGAGACCTCCACCTAAACAAAATAATAAAGAACACCAAAGGTTTTTAAAAGCATTAAAGGAATCTGTTATCACTGTATTTAATAACTTTTTTTGAAAAGGAGTTAAAGACAGCAAAAGAGAGCATTTCATGTGTGAATAATTCAGCATGTTTTTCTCAAAATCAATTATTTAATGTTAAACTTCATGACCTACAAACAGAAAATGGTGTCAAATTAGCATGCTGTATGTTTATCATGACCTGCTGAGAGTGAATTGTGTTTACTTTAGTAAAGCTCCCTGTATCAATTTTATGTGTCAAGACATATAAACACAGAAATGTTAGCTGTATTCTAAATGCATATTCTGTTACTTATTTGTTCCAGAGAGAATAGACATCACTGTTTGTTTAGAAACATGTAAGTTTGATATTTATTACACTTTCTTCCTTAAAAATGTTGTTGAATGTCACTTTCAGTTCAAAGAAAAGAATTTCTAAGCTTTTACATCTGGAAACAGCTTGCTTCATATCATCAAAAAGATACATTTATACACTTTGATTTAGTTGTCCTTTCAATACAGCAATATAAGAGATCATTCAAAAACTGTAAGCAAGTTAAGTTTTGCATGCAAATATATTCTATGGAAGAAATAAGGCTAAAAAGCTTAGTAATTTAGAAGACGTGGAAGTTTTTTATTCTGCTTTTATTGGTACACATTGCTAAATAAAAGCTGTTGGTTGCAGATCTTTTGATAAACCTGGTAAGAATATAAATTTAGGGGACTGAAATAAACCATGAATGATAATGATAGAAAAAGTTGAACAGTCAAAAATAAGTGAAAAAACTCTTTTAAAGAAAGTGAAGCAAATACATATGAAATCATATCTTAAAAAGGGTTCAAAAGTAGTATAGGACAAATTTTGACCCTAGAAGCATAAGGAGATCTCCTGTTGAGCTCAGTGATGCATGTGAGGGCAAAATTTGACTTAATGTGTCTGAAATGTAAAAAAGGGAAGTTTAAGAAAGGGCATTAACTTTGTTAATCTACAAGGCCATCACACTGCTCACCTTTCTTACTCATGATGAGCAAGCTCCAAGAACAAAACTTCCTGCTCTGTCCTACTTATTTTAATGAGATTCTTCATCCTTCTTTTGTTCAGGTATTATTATACTGGATTATGTATGTAAGGCTACTTAGCTATTTGAAACTATCTTCTAATGTAGCAGAAACGTGTTCAACACTTGTCTGAGTATCCTACTTATGAAAGATGTGGTAATTTTTTCTTTTTTTTTTTTAGATCCTATGAGTCTACATTAATAAAA
This sequence comes from Climacteris rufus, assembly GCA_013398175.1. Taxonomy (NCBI): domain Eukaryota; kingdom Metazoa; phylum Chordata; class Aves; order Passeriformes; family Climacteridae; genus Climacteris; species Climacteris rufus. Next base: position 785,927 of record VZRZ01002702.1, on the reverse strand, counting down.
GATTTAAAAACTGATGGAAAAAGTGTTTACCTGAATTCTAAGTTTTTAACTATCTCCATGTGGTATAGAAAAAATGTAGTAAATGGAAATTGAGTAAATATTCAACAGGAAGGACACCTAGCTCATCCGTTTACAGTTTAGCAATATTTTTTTTCCTTTCTGAAAGTTCTGCTGAAAAACAAACAAACAAACAAAAAAAAAGGTTCCAATGATTTATGAAAGCTGAAAAGCTGAAAGTAGAAGAAGAGGACTAAATGCCTGATCTCTGCTATTCAGTAGCAAGGCAAAATTTATATGGGATGTGAGGTTTAATTCACTGTGAAATCAAAGGACTCAACTCCTGATTCTGAAGGAGTCTGTATTCACAGAGGGCTCAGTAGTCTGGCCACATAGTCTGATCAAGGCTGGGAAACCCTCTGTTGTTTTTCCTGCAAAGGGAATTTTACCTTTGTAAGAGAAAATATGTATGTATTTGTTGAGTGAGACTGAGACAGGATGGATAAGATTATATCCAGGTCCTTACATAATTTAAAGTTAGATTTAAAACTGTTATTTTATTTATAAACACTAGGCTTCTTAGCATAAGGTATTCATAACCACAGCAAGAGGGAAGAGAGGAAAAGAAAGGAGAGAATAAAACCTGAAAAATCTGAAAAATAATCCTAAAATTGAAGTTTAAAGAAAGAAAACTGAAAACTGTTTTATTTCAGCATGGAGAAGAGTTATAGACCTTTACATCAATAGAACATTGTCTGAAATGTGGAACAAGTAGATAGGAATGTCAGAATTAAGAATCCATAGATATGAAACTTGTCACCTGTGATGCACATGCCCTATGATAGGAATTCAATTGCCTGCCACTTCCCATTCTCTGAGTTACCTGAACATTGCAGGTGAGTGGGGACACCTCACCAGACAGGAGCATCTCTGCAGTCTGGAGGTGTCCCATTGTGTTGAAATCAGGAAAGTGCTTCAAAGAGCAGGGAGAACCAAGTGTGCTCATTGTTATTGAATCAGCATTTCAGAATCTGCTATGCCTATTATGTGTGCACACAACAAAAGCTGGAGCAGAAGGGAAGGAGAAGGAGGCTGGATACACTGCTCTTGTCTTGTAGCTTTTTAAGAGCTTGTTAAAGAAAAGAAGGAGGAGATACAAAAGGCAGAAAAAATATGTGGAAAATTAACACTTCAAATGCAAATTATGGATTACATAATTCATAGAGACTTATAGGTGGAGTTGCTGGGAATTTGAATTTTACTTACATGATAGTAGGTAGTCAATTGATAGCAGAGTTTGTATTCTAAAGAAGACCTGTGAGAGGAGTGTTATGGAATAAGTGCTGTGAAGTCAGTGTTCTCACTACTAATACACTTTCCTCCAAAATATTTTCTTCTTGTTTTGAAACAATGTACCATGGTACAACAGTACTTTGTTAAAAAGAAAAAAAAAAAAGAAATTGGTGAAATGAAAAAATAAGGTCACTCTCAAAATTAAAAAAAAAAAAAAAAATTGAGAAGAGAGGGAATTCTACCAGACGTTTAACAAATTTTGTTGGAAAATAGACTTTTACAAATAATTTTTGTATTACTAATCTTATACCCCAGATAGCAAATCTTACATTATTATCTAGCAAATACTGCCCCACTGCAGATGTTGAGAAAGACATTTTTAATGGTTGTAAAATATTCTACATTAGTTGTTTAATATTATGGTAGTTTTGTATTATTCTTTATCATCACAGGATTTCATACTGATGGCAGGCAGAGCGGAACAAATTACCTTAATTATCTTAATGTTTAGTCAGCTATAAATGTTCCCTATGTATTGTGACTGTTGTAGCTCATCGGGAATTTTTAAAGTATTATATGTATTTTTGCATGTTTAAGGTGACCATATGTTATTTCTTTGACATCTTTCTTGCTTACCTTCAGTCTGGAACTGATCTATTTTTTTAAAAGATAAATCATAGCACTAATTCCCTGCCCTGTTACAATATTGTAACATATTGGCTGTCCTTAGAAATATAAGTTTTCTTCATATTAGCTTAAGCTGAGAAGGCTTCTACATGGACCTTACACTTTTTCTCTCTTCTTGTTTAAATGCTGTGTAACTGACATGCAAGCAAATAAAGTTTGCAATTATATTAGCAGTGTGGATGATTGATTGGGACTTAATGGAGTTGAATTTCATTTTTAAACCTCTAAAATATGCATGACCATCACAACAATTCAATAGAGCTATGGATGTAGATTTAATAAAGTAAAATGTTGGCCATATATAAAGACATGTTATTTTATTGATGCAGTAACTTGTGTGATACTGCACAAATTATCATTTTTATTTCTATTTATTTCATGCTCTCCTATTAAAAATGTCAAATGTATGTTATTTTTTTATTCTACTTAAATCTGAAAATCTTAAAGAAGGCTTTATTGCAGATACAGTAAATGCAAACATTAAAAGTGACAAAGAAATGACATTTTGATTTAAAAAGAAAAAGCAATCATTTACTGTTATAAAACAGTAACCTTATTTGTTATTCTCCTTCTTTAAAAATTTCTCATATCTTACTTTTTGTTACAACACAGCCTCTTTTAAACAATATCAGCTGTTTGCATCATCAAAGTAGGTATCACATATAGTTCTCAGGACTAGATAGTATGCTTCCAGGACAACCCACCCCAAAACCAAAAGTGATGAAATTTAAGTTCCATAGAGTATAATTAAATGTGATTAAACAAATCTAAAATGTCAATACAAACACACTATAAAGAAAAATTGTTTCATAATATTATGCTTTGTATAGCTGATATTCTTACTGCTAGAAAATCCTTATGTAACATTTATTCCCAACAACATAGCGAAAATGTCTTCCACCTTCTTAGCTGGTACTTCTTTGCTCTTGAGGCAGCAACAAAATCTTTTCCCAAGAGACAGCTTTACTGAATGGTAATGGATTAAAAGGCAATTAACTCCTTGGTTAAAGACCAACACAAATTGGCATGGCTAAAACTTTCCACCACCTGTTCATTTTTCTTTATTAAATTATTGTAATGGACTCACTCCAACTCCCCAAAAATAGTGTCTGTATCAGGAAGATCATCATAGCTGGCATTAATTGTCATTTTGGGTTTTGGCAGTTCCAGGCAGAAGTTAACTGGCGTGAAGACTAAACTATCACTCCATACAGAGAAAAGTTACCTAAAAGCCAGTTCAGTAATATTGGCAGAAGGTCTGGTGACTGCTTGTTGGCCTGATAGCTGTGGTTCTGACAACAGAATGTAAACAAGGCTTCCCTCCCTAGATATGTGAGCCTGAAATACTCAGTACTCACTGTACTTGCACAAAAAGGAAAGAAAATCACTTGCAATGTTTTCTGTCTAAGCAGTAGTTGGAATTCTTAGCCCAAATTCTTCAGAGTATCCCAAATGTTCCCAGAAACAGCTGTGGGTCTGTGCTTTTCCAAAGACCTTGATTGGAGACTGAATGGATAAAATGAAGTGTTTGAACAACACTATTGCACATAAATACAGTATCTTAGATATATGATGCCTTTTTTATGGAATACTTGTCAGTAAGAATATCAAAGCTGTGTCTCCATATAAATAACAAATGGAAGTTTGTTTAAAATAGTGTCTACAGAGAGTAAACCACAGCTGTAAAAATAAACTGTAAAAATAAGATAACTGGGCAGCCACCATTCTGACACATAGATTAAAACAAGAAAAACAATAGGGCCAACATCAAATATTTAATAAGTGTATGAAAGAAGATACATCCACTTCTAGAAAAAAACATTCAGTAATAAATGAAAAAAAAAAAAAAAAACAAGCAACAGAGAAGACTCAGTGTTGTTTTTCCTAATGGTTTCGTTTATTGAACAGTGTAAGGACAATTTACCTTTTTCTTACAATATCGTGTATTCGTTCTGTTCAGAGCTAGAAGAATCTGTTCAGATGTAGGAGATAATATGAAACTATTAGGCTTTATAGATTTTCTTCTTGAGCAGTAGTGGACATTGTAATTAAGACACAACGCATAAATCAGAGAGTCATAAATTATGAAACTGGAGTAGTCACAATGATCAAATTAGAGCTTCTGAATATCATGGACCATAGGATTTCTCCTTATGTTTTATGTGTCAAGAAGATTTTTAGAGGAAAAAATCGAGTTAAAATGCAGCAACAGATATTCCAGCTCAGGCCTAGAGGAACAGTTTTAATGCATGATTATTAGTGCTTTTACAATTAATTAAGCTTTGGATTGGAAATGAAAAAAAAAATTAAATCCAAACCAAAAATGTTCAGTTCAATCTTAGAACAAAACATATGCTGTATCTGTATTGAAGAAAAGAAGGCTGAAAGCTGCCAGAAATGTATAATCTGTATTTTGGTCCTTGGCTAAAAAATAACCCTGGGGGCTGATTTCAGCCTTTTTATTGCTGCTCATCTAGCAGCCAGATCATAGCAGCAGGCAGCAGGAGAGGATAAAGAAGATTTTCTCTTGATCCTTCCGTGCACCTTTGTCTTGATTTTTTTTTTCTGTCCTTAGGCTGATTTCAATTGCTTTTTTTGTTTCCCTCAACAGTGCATTGTTGGGATTCTCTCCTAAATCTTGATTAATTTCTCATAAGCACCCTAACAACTCTCATGTGGCAGATGTATACCCTAACCAAAACGAGGACAATACATCCCAGCCAAACAGTCAGGAGGGATAGGGTTCAATTCCACCAAGGCACAGCATATTCATTTCTCCAATTACAAATTCTGTGGCAGACCAGCTGAATGTCTTGCAGACTTCTTGTCTTCTCTGGTGTCATGGATTTTAGTCTTTTTTTCCAGAGAGAATGTACCTATCTGCTACAGATCCAATGAAACTCAATGACCTACAGTCTAGATGTGTACTCATAGAGTTGCCATTACCTTCTTGTCCATTACTAATCTTCTAACTACTAACTCTCTTACATTTCAGATGCATTCTGATATACAAAGAAAATTCAATCTAAGGATTTTTTAGGAGACACTGCAGAAAACTGAAATGAAAGGGGAAAGGAAGAGAAAATCAAATAGAAGAAAATAGACCAAAGAAAATTCAGTTGGCAAATCTAATGTAAAGCCAAAATTAAAAGTCTGAAGGGATGATGAAATATGAAACAGCCCCCCACAGAGGCTGCATCCTGCAATCTGGATTGTGGGAAGCATTGTAAAACACTACAGCTTCAGCTATGGAAACCTGACTGGGAAGTTTCTGCAGTCCTATGAACCAGAAGGTATGCCTAACCCTGAATTAAGTAAAATTAAATTACAGCAAACAGAAACAACTTTTTAACAATCTTTGCTCATTTCCTTTCTTTCTGTAATTTTAGAAGATTTGAGTTTAGAAATGTTGAGTTAAACGAAGTTTTGTTTAAAATCTTTTGGACACTACCTGTCACTGTATTCCAAATCTGTCTTCTCAGCTTTTTTGTCTTTTTTTTTTTTTATTTTTATTCCTAGAACTTACAGGCATTTTTATGCAAAAGTGTCATAGTTCAACGCTCTTTCTGGGCTGGCTTAATTAAAGCACTCTGGGGGAACTTTTTAGTTGAGAAAAAAAAAGCTGAGAGAGGATACTATCAAAACTTCCAAAATTGGGATGATGGTAAATGCAGAACTGCTGTTCTCTGAATTTCACAGAACTGAAACTAGAGGACAATCACTGAAACTACTAAGAGACATGATTAAATTAGACAAAAACCCACCATTTTTTCTCAGTGGGCAGTAAACTTCTGCAATTTGTGGCCACAGCATGTTGCAGAGTAAACACTATCAGTAGATTCAAAGCAGGGTTAGGCATGGACAGGTACTTGCAGGAGCAGGCCAGAAGGTATATTTTCTGTCCCTCATTCATCATGATTTCCAAGGAATACAGGGAGACTGTGTTGCATGCAATAGCTAGATTGTGTGTCCTCCCTAAATGGCCTCTCAGTTCTTTCTCTCTGTAAAGCAGACCAATGATCTTGATCTCTTTTCAAAACACAAAAACAAAAACAAAAACAAAAACAAAACACCACCAGAGAATGTAAATAATTCATCTATTTACCTGGATTTCTCACCAAACACAGACAAATCTCAAAGATAATGTTTATAGGGTTTTATGGATTTAAAATGTAACCAGAAAACAAAACAAAGCAAAAAAATTTCTTTTTTCCTTTGTGTCTTCCAGACATTACTGGAAATGACAGGAATGAAAAACAGGTCTTTCAAATAACTGTCTTAAACTTTCAACTAACATAATAAAATATTTAGGTAATTCAGTTTTCTTTTATTTTAGATTATTTGCAGTCTAGATTCTGCTATTTGCTCCTGTCATCATCTCAAAACTTGGAGGTAATTTATAACTAAATTTGTTTTATTTTGTTAGTTGTTTTAACATTTAAGTTAACATTAAAAAGACAGCTCCTAGAGACACATGAAATTCTCTGCTAACTAAGAATACAATTACAGGGTTAGTAATGTTGCAAACCTTCCCAGTCTGTCTGCATCTATTTGAAGGTATAAAAAAGTCCTTCACTTGCTTTGGCTTTTTTTCTTTT
>VZRZ01002702.1:739098-779327 GCA_013398175.1 Climacteris rufus | reverse complement strand
TTTTTTTTTTTTTTCCCATTTGGCACTATATATGAGAAACCAGATAGGCAATATATCAGAATGGTAAGTCAAGATTTGAACATTATATTCCTCTGCAGTTATTTCCAGAGAAAATAATTACATATCATAAAGCTGTTCAGCTACCCAAGACCCTCACAACACAAAGTTAAATTTGTGAGAGTTTTCTTAGAACGCAAAGGGCTATACCTCTAACAACGTGTACAGATGGCTTCATTGTGCTTGTCATTAAAAATATTCTAAATATTGCTTTAGGATGGAAGAAAAATTTTAGGGAATATTAATTCTTCATTTGTAGAAGAAAATTCCAAATTTGTACTGTTATGGTTTTTACAAGGGGAAATGGAAATACATGCGATCTGATAGATACTTTGCTCAGGCTTATATCGCATAATATCAAAACCATATGTGACTTGCAAATTCTTTTCTATAAAAATTAGAAACACTGTTGGTCTTCTTTGGCAAAATCTTTTTATGTAGATAAGGCTTAATTTTTCTTATAGGCAGAAGTAAAAAATAAACCATATATGTCAGGTTTATCTTGGATTTAATGTTTGCTCTTATTAGGCAAGTTGTCCAGGAGGGGTCTCGGATTGTCACTTCCTCACACGTTTTATCTTCTGGCTATCTCATGGATTTATTTCTTTTTGTGTTACTTCAGCTGTAACCTGGACAATGTTGTGAATTGTGACTCAATAAATCACTACAGCAAACAGCAGACCTGTGAAGAAGAGTTCAGATGTAGAAAGTGAAACAAATGGGATGTAAAATGATGATTTCACATTTGTCCATCGTTCTTCTCTATAGATTTAGAGTGTATTACAGAGGGTGAGAATATAGGAATATTTTAAGGCATGTTAATTAGATAATTCTTTTTCAGATATTTAAATTTTCATTTAGCATCATCACAGCGGAGGCTGAGATATTGTGTTGTTACCAGACACCTTTTCAATATCTTCTAAATTTGTATCAAGCCTTTTGAATGAGTTTTAAAAGATTGATATCACCTGAAAAATCTGGACATAAACTCAGTACATTGTTACTTAATTTTGCATTATATCACAGTGTTTCCATTTGCATGAATAGTAGAAAATAACATCAGAGGTGGGATCATAGGATTCTGTGATTCTGGTAAGTGAAGTCATCTTATATAGACAATGACAATACAGCATGCATTTTGAAGGTATAATTGTTCTAAATTATGCTGTCATTTTTTTTCCAAGAAGGAAGAAGGAAAATTTTGGGGAATTATCTACCATTTTTTTTATGATACTGTTTTAGACAGCTTTGCCTTTTTATATCTAAAAATCTCCATTTTAAGTGATTCTTCTCCTAAAGTGAGTTAGATCAAACATTCTTACAAGGATTTTGTCTTTCACTCTCATACAAAACTCTACATGTGAATGCAATATGATTAGAACAAAAAAAAAAGAAAAAAGAAAAGCAAATGTTGCTTCCAGGTTTCTCGCAAGTTTGTAGTCTAGATTCTTACCTTGTAATTATTACTAATGGTATTTGCTTTGGAATCTTTGATTATTGTTTCCACTCACAATTAATGACAATTGTATCATTATGTATCAGATTGTATGCCAATAAAACAATGTTCACGATGTTACAGATAATCTCTGCTTTTCTGGGTCCCCTTTGAGAGCAGACACAGAGAGAGCTTCTTGAGACACAGATTTTCCAAGATGTGCTTTTATATTTAGGTTCCTAAACTATTGTAAAAAATCTATTTTTCGTGATTTTAAAGGAAACCATAAAAGAAAAATAACCTGGAGCTTGCATAATGATTTCCAGCTCTCTGGCAAAGATAACATTTATAACAAATTGATCTCTCATTTTTCACCATGTTTTGTTTGGTTTTCTTGCTCTTAATTAAATACTTCGCATCACCACCGTGAAGTAGGAAGTGAATTATTTTAATAGTGTTAAAAAAAGAGATTAACAAAGTCCATTTGATATTTTATCTCCCACCCTGGTTTACTGCCACATTAGAACTCATAACACTAAATTTTATCTCCTCTGTAAATTCTAGGAATGTTTTTCAGCTGTGAGACAGCACTGAAGATGCAGGAGTTGTAAACCACTTGGAACACCTTTCCTATGTTCTTATGCCTCCTGGAAGCCCTCTGTAGTGGTTTGATGCTGGCTGGATTCCAGGCACCCACCAGAGCCGCTCCATCACTCCCCTTCATAGCTGAACAGTGGAGAGAAAATTTGACAAAGACCTCATGAATTCAGATAAGGACTAGGAGAGAGTTCAGTCACCAAATCCTGCCACAAGCAAAACAGATTGGAATTAAAGATATTAACTGAATTTGTTGCTAACAAAATCAGGACAAGATAATGACAAGTAAAATAAAACCGCAAAACACATTCCCTCTAACCCTCCTCCCTCCCAGCTCTACCACTTCCTGCCAGTGGATCAGGGAGACAGGGAATGGGGTTTATAGTCAGTTCATAACCCGTGCTTTCTTCCACTGCTCAGTGAGAGGAGTTGCTTCCCTGCTCCACAGTGAGGGTCCTCCAAAAGGAAAGTGTTCTCATGAACTTTTCTAATGTGACTCAACTCCATCCCATGGACAACAGATCTCCCCAGACTGCTTCAACATGGATCACTCTTCCGTGGGGTGCAGTCCTCCAAGGACAGGCTGCTCCAATGGAGTCTCCTCTCTCCATGGATCTTCCATGGGGTCATAGCCTCCTCTCAGGGATCCACCTGCTCCAGCCTGGGCCTCCTCCACAGGGTGTGTGAGGATCTCTGCATCCCCATGGATCTCCATGGGCATAGGAGGGGCACAGCTGCCTCACCATGGACTGCACCACAGGCTGAAGAGGAACCCCAGATCTGATGACTGGAGAACCTCCTGTCCCTCCTTCTTCACTGACCCCTCTGCAGAGGTCTGTTCCTCTCAACCCACTCTTCTCTGGCCACAATTACAACTGTGCAATGGCTTTTTTTTAATATTCTTCTTAAATCTGTTATCACAGAGGTGTTACCACCATGTCTAATTGGCCCAGCCTTGGCCAGCAGCCAGCATGTGCACCTTTGGAGCTGCCAAGGACTGGCCATGCTGGACACAGAGGAAGATTCCAGCAGCTTCTCACAGAAGTCACCACTGTAGTCTCCCCCACTACCAAAACCAGGCCACACAAGCCCAGTGCAGTTTCTCAGGAAGGCCTGAGAAAAACTGTTCTATAATGTTTAGATTAACTTATTTATTCAATGCTTCAGGATGTCCCGTGCTCCCACCTATAAACTATAGGGCATATCAAGCATATATTTGATAACATATTTCAGGAAGTGTTCTCCTATTCATAGCAGTCATTTGAAGTTTCAACAGTAAAATATGTAGAAGCATAATCAGAGGTAAGGTTAGGCAATACTGTTAGATAAGGTGGTTTACTTCTGATGGCGTTAACTGGACAAAATTTGAAATTTTTCTCTAGTCCACTGACTACAGTGGGAGTGATGCAAGACAAACTGTGTTTTGGCTGAACTAATTTACTACAGTAAAAAAATTGAATGATAAACTTAAAATAAAGAATAATATTGTAAATTTATAGTGAAAGGCAAAATATAGTAAATATGTGCATCTACATAAGGTCTCATTACAGCCATTTAACTGATTTAAAGGTGGTCAACAACACATGATCTGTAAAAGAATTCCAATGTTAGTTTTCTCTTTTATTTTTTTTTCTAATTACAGTTGGGTTTTTATTGCCTGAAACTGTACCATTTCAATTTTCATTGAGTGAGTAGCATTTAGTAAACTAATAATTCAGGTAACAACCTGTTCATTAACTTGGAAACAGCTCCTTTTTTTTCATTTCTAGGTCTCTGACATGTCTCCCTCTCTTCTAGATGTAATGGTAAAATATTTGACACTCAAGAGAAATGCATAAACTAGATATATTTAGTTTGCCAGAAGTCATAAATGAGATGCATAAGAAAACACATATCCCTCTGCTTTCCTGTAAACCCTCAAAACCCTGATCCAGTAACTAATTTGTTCTAAAGTCAATTCAAAAATTTCAAGATTTTTTGCAGCTAGGAAGGAAAAAATAACTTTTTTTATATAATTCAGCATTGTCATGGGCAGAATATTGTTAAATATTTTATTTATTAGAGAGGTAGAATAAGTATGGCAGGTTATTTTCCACAATTACTTACTGTGTTATATTCATACACAATTAGATAAGTATGCAGTGCTTTTCCAAGAAGCAAAGAAAGACAGTCTGGAAAGCTGTTTTTTAATTACTTTCTACTTTTCTCCAATCTGTTTGCAGTAGTGGATATGATTGAAACCTTGCTTTATTGATAGGTAAGTCACCTACAATAAACATCTAATTTATTTTATCTTTGTTTGTAAATTAGAAGGGATTCTACTGTGGCTTCACTCATGCACAGATTTCCTCATATTTTTTTCTTAATTACAGTTATGAAATGCTGAAATGCTACTGAGGTATCAGCTGAGACTGGAATAGTCCAAAATCTGACTTTTCAGTCCTCTGTCCACAGTCAGGTTAGTTCTGGGATATAGAAGTTCTTATGGTGTTAAGCTGTGCTTTTGTCACAAATCCACTTGACTCTCTTGTTGGATTATCAGGCTGTGTGGATTTACTCTCTCAGTTCAACCTGAAGGTTTGAGAATCTCTGGCATTTGATATTAGCTGTGAATGCTTTTTGAAATTTATATTGAAAATATGCCTGCCACGTACTTGCTTGTGATAATCTCTGTTAATAAGAAATTCCCTAGTCAGTTGAGGTCCAGAGGAAAAGAATCAGTGGGGTAGTAATGCTGGTGTAATTCATCCCTCATATTTCTGGCACTTGTAGTGGCAGAACTGCTGCACAGACTCCTGTGGTCTTCATAAACTTGCTCAAAATATAAGGTTCCCTCCCTGCAGTACCTCATGCATCTATGCAGAAAATTTCTGCTAAAGATATTCCTGCATGTCTTTCACAGGACTAAGAAATCATTTTGTCATATCAAAATTTGTCAGACTGTATCTGTAAATTTTCTGTTTGGAAAATAAATTGTAAGTCTAACCACTATTAACATCCACAAATTTAATGTTAGAGAACATTTTACTACCTGAACTGAATATATCAATTCTAAAGGAGTCCCTTCACTGGTCCTGCAAAACACCTTCAGCTCTAGAAGTTCTTTCTAACCACTGCTCTCATGTTGTTTATATTGATCTTCTGTGGTGCTGTAGAGGAGGAAGGGTGCTGCTCACCTACTACCCATGACAGTGTGGATATTTATAAATGTTCATGGGCACTGGTCATTGTATAATTCCAATATTGTTTTATTTGCTTTTTTATTTATGTTGATATTTTGCCCAGAACTTTATACTTGTACACTTAAAATGAATCAAGTAAGGGGCATTGCTGACACAATATATTTGTTATGATACTTTTAGAGGAGTTACTGACCAGTACAATTAGCAGTCTTAGGGCAAAGAGAGTTTGAAAAATTTTTGAAAGCATGGAGCATATCCAGTTATGCAAGTCCTCCTTTGGTTTCATAAAGTGCATGCAGCTAGCAAATAATTGAGTCTGTCTGAAAAGATACCTGAAAGACATAGTAGATGAGAGAGGGAGGGAAGTGAGTACTTTGGATAATAGTTTAGAGATGCAGAAGAGAAAGACCAATTAACTTGAAGGTTAACATGTTGCTCCTTGCATCTGTGGCATGTGGCAAATATGTGGTTCAATACTAACTCCATAACAGGAGCACCTGGCCATCAGTGTAGTTATGAGGAGGGGCCAGCATTAATTTTGTTAGTTAGTCAGCAACATTGGACAGTTTAACTTTCAAGTACTACATTCAATGGGGCCTTCTTGCCTAGCAGTGGAACAATGAGTTTCTAGAGTTCATTCCTCAAGAGCAGAAAATCAACCTAGACATTGGTTGTATTTCTTAGAGACTAGACACCACCTTCTAAGAGGGATGCTCAAAAGCCCTCAAACCATAGTCCCTAGAAAGTTTCAAGTGCATGCAAGATCGTAAGAGAGGGCTTTAAAAGAACAGCTGAACACTGGGTGTGAATGAAGAGCAGCTGAAGTAGTGCAAAGGTGAAGCAGCTGGTCTCATTTACTTTGCAGTCAGGTTTAGGATGAGAGTCGGATTTCACCTTGTTGATGGATCTGTTTCTTGATGGCTCCTGCATGTTGTCTTTCTCATCCCTTGCCTACAAGATGTGAAAACAATAATTTGTTAGTTCTGTCATAAAGAAGTGACTCAAGAACCAGTGGAATAGAGGAGGTATGTTAATTTTTTGCTGATGGTTAGGTACATGGTTGTTGTTCTCTGTGGTGTCAGTGTGGTTTTCTTGTAAGTTTATAGGTTGTTGTTTGAGTTTGTTTCCTCTCTTAATTACTCTCTCTCTGCTGGGATTGAGATGCTTTTTCTGAAGGTGTTACTTCCTTCTCGGTCAGACTTCTGAAAGAGAGAAAAGTATGAGGATTCAAGGCAGTGCCATTTAATTTTCTAAACTTAGTAAGTAGAGAGACCTATCTAACTCTTTGTGACTTCTATCTCCCTGTTTGTAATCATGTTGCACAGACAGTCTGTAATGAATAGTCTACTTTACATTCATCTTTTGCTTTTCTTTGTGTCTCTGTGTATTGTTTTTGAGAAAGGAGTTGAGGGCACATGAAGCTAAATAATTGAGGCAAATGGATATTTATAAGAATACTTTGTGATTGTTAGGAGACCTGCAAAATTCTTTCTTCTAGTCTTAGTTTTTGGAGGGTCCTAGGATGTTTTCTTTTGTTTTGTTTTTAGAGTGTGTGTTCCATGAAAGAATTTTAAGCAGTCAGTCCAGGTAATGAATTTTAAAATTATTAAAACCTACCTTATGTAGGTTTCACAGTTGTGGATAATAATCATCCTGAAATACCACTGATTTCTGCATGTTACAGAGGTCTTAAGTAAAATACATATGTCAGGGAAAATATTTTAGAAGGTACTGTTTCTCATACCTTTAATAACTTGGCTACAACACCAAAGTTAATCAAAAACAAAATAAGTTCTGATTGTGTCAGGAATGTATTTCAAACGAAAGACTTGGTATTTTGCTTCTTATTTTCTTCCCTGTCTTTGTGCTTTTCCTTCTCCAGTTATCTGTTGGATGGCTGTAAACTATATTAGCTCAGAATCATGCAATCAAAGGCAATTTGATCAAATGAATTTGTTACTTTAATATAATTAATATTCATTAAATAGAGTCATAATTGAGGGATTAAGTTAAAAAATGCCTTGCATGCCCTTGTGTCTATAGGCGGTTGGTAATTTGTGCCTCCTGCAATCGTGTGTTTTTTTTCAAATTGGGGGTTACTGGAAAACATACAGTGCATTTTAATTCTCCCAGTACCAATTTGCACACTCTGTAAGACTTTCTTTTTTTTTCTTTTCTGTTTTTGTTTTGTTTGGGTTGTTTTGTTTTTTATTATTATTATTGGTTAGGTTTTATATTTTTAATCTATCCCCCTATTTTGAAACATTTTCCTGGATTTGTTTACTCACTTGATTTACTTTTTATCTAGATCTAAAGGGGCTCAGGGGTAAAGTAGATAAGAAAAAGGGAGAGTTATTAGTATATGTGAGAGAACTGTACTCTCTTTGATTATTTTCTCTAGAAGATGTCCATTGATAGTTAATTAACATTTAGGTAAGTCATGACTCTGTTATTGCGAAACATCAAAACTATGTTACAAAAAATTCTGAATCATTTTGTTTATACAATTTTACAAATCTTTCAGTGAATGTGCTTGAGTTGTGAATTCTGTAAGGAAAGACAAAAATAATCCTTGCAAAATCCTGTATTTCTTTTCAGTGAAGTTGTCACGGTTTAACCCTAGCCAACAATCCTGCAGCCACTCACTCCCCCACCAGCTAGTCTGGGGAGAGAAAAGGAAGGGTAAAAGCCAGAAGGCTTGTGGGTTGAGAAAAAGACAGTTTGATAGGGAAAGCAAAAGCCATGCACACAAGCAAAGCAAAATAAGGAATGAATTCATTGCTTCCCATGGGCAGGCCAGGTGTTCAGCCATCCCCAGGAGAGCACGGCCCCATCACACATAACTGTGACAACAAACTGCATCACTCCAAATGTTCCCCCCCTTTCTCCTTCTCCCAAACTTATAAAGTGAGCATGATGTCCTATAGTCTGGAATATCCCTTTGGTCAGTTGGAGTCACCTGTCCTGGCTCTGTCTCCTCCCACCCTCCCAGGCACCCCCCCAACCCCCTTGCCAGCCTGGCCAGTACAAGAAACAGAAAAGGCCTTGCTTAGCAATGACAAAAACATCTCTGTATTATCAACCCTGTGTTCAGCACAAATCCAAAACCTGGCCCCATACCAGCCCCTGGGAAGAAAATCAACTCTACCCCAGCCTAAACCAGCACTGAAGCCCACAGTGATTTATCTTGTGGACAAACTGTCATTTAAATTGTTTGCACATTTTGTTTGTGTTTATGTAAATACACTGTATCTGTAGATCTGAGCAGAAATATTCCACCATGCATGAGAATATATCTTACATTAAATGAAATCGTATAACAAAGGAACATTATGAAATGCAGGAGAAATTTCATAACTAACTGTTTGTTTACTGAATAAATAAAATAGTTTCTATTGTTCTCTTACATCACTTTGGAAGCAACCTGTTAAATTCTGAGGATATCAGAATGATTTTTTTTGTCTGTTTCTTGGTTTAGTTTAGTATCGGTTTGATTTTTGTTTTGTTTTCCTTTGCTTGTGATTGAGACTATCTGGTAGGCACTGCTACCTTATTCTGGCTAAATGTAAGACCCCCATTCATTTCTGAGAAGCAAAAGAACTTCTAGGTGGACCAAACTATGTCTAAATTAAAATTATTTTTTTTAAATGCATAAATAAAACAGAAAGAAAAGGATGTTCATTCTCTGTAAGGTCAATTGCTTAATACTTTTCCTCGGATTATACAAATTCATCAATGCCCAGTGGGCCTGTCATTGCCCTGAACTTTACACAGTACTTAACTGGAACAAAATAAGTGAAAAAACATGTAAAAGGCTATCAAATCAGAACTGTCTTCTTTTACATCATTTCTATAAAGGCATAAATGACTACATAAATTACAGCAGAAAGTGAGATTTTTTTCATCATATGATTTGATGCAGAGACTTGGTATAAATTCAGCAGCTCCTTTCTAGTTTTGTTTGTTTGTATAAAAGACAAGGTTTCAGAAGAAACACTAATCTGAAGTGTTATAACCTGCAAGGCTCTGTCTGAGTCATGCTGACAGGTGAGAATAAACAAGTATAAAAATGGAAAGTGTTTCTCTACAGACAGGGGAGGGAGTTTCTAGCTAAGTATGGAAAACAGGGTTATCTTCTGATGCTTGGTAACTGTTTAATCTGGGGTTAGGCTGAACCTGCCTTTAGCAAATCATTTAAATTTATCATTAAACTGGGCAATTTTCATAGGGAAATTACTTGATGACCAAACTCTACAATTGAAACTTCTGGTGAACTAACTTGTCTAAAAAGTCTTCTTTTAACGCAAAATTCCTTATCATTTTGTCACTACAACATAAAGAGAAAATCTTTTAAATACTTCTAATAACATAATTCTCTAATTATTTTGTATAAAACTAGACATTTCCAAGTATTGTTTTTCTATTAAATATCCTGGGACAATATTTCCCTACAGATACAAGAAATCACAGAATTGTTAGGGTTGGAAGGAACTTCTGAAGTACATCCAGTCCAACCCCCCTTCCACGGCAGAAGCACCTACAGCAGGTTACACATGAATATGTCCACATGTGTTTGAAATGCCTCCAGAAAGGAAGACCCCGTGTCCTCCCTGGGCAGCCTGTTCTGCTGCCCCTGATATAAAGAAATTCTTCCTCATGTTGAGATGGAAGTTCTTGTGTTTTAGTTTATGGCCATTGCTACTCCTCCTGTCACTGGGTACCACTGCCAAAATCTGGCACCATCCTCTTGGCACCTGTCTCTAAGATATTTATATGTATTGATGAGATCCACTTCTCTAGACTCAACAAGCTCAGCTTCTACTGTGTTTCTTTGTAAGAGAGATGCCCCAGACCCCTCACCATCCTTGTGTCCCTCCACTGGACCCTCTCTGGTAGCTCCTTGTCTGTCTTTTACTGAGGAGCCCAGAACTGGATGCAGCACTCCAGATGTCGCCTCACCAGGGCCAAATAGAGGGGGGGCATCACCTGCCTTAACCTGCTGGCCACACTCTTCCTGATGCATCCTAGAATACTGCTGGCACTGAGAGAAAAGTCATAATTATGCTCATCCTACCAATTTGACGTCTTTTTTCTTTTTAGTGTCCAAATCACAAATCCATTCCACTTATTCTGTAATGTAACTTGTAATCTTGATACACAGGAGAAGCAAAATGTACCTTGCAAATCAGTTGTCAGCCAAAGCAATGCGGAAAGGCACATCCCCAAAACGCGCTTGGGTCCTTGACCTGCTTTGATTGATAGATATGCATGACTGATGCTGTGGCAGGCTCAGCAAGCCATGAAGCAGTTTCATTTAACCAGGGAATTGTCCATGTCTGAGAGTGCTACTTATGTGGGGTGTGCCTGCGAATAAATATTGTTTGAGTTGGTATGTTAATGGTGCCTTTCCAGCTGAGCTGAATCTCTTGCCAGGAGCAGCGCATGATGCGTGTGTGCTGAACAACAAAATGTTGAAGGAGGTGTCTCCCGGGTGTATGAAGAGCTGATAGAATTCACTTGAACATTTAACCTGACCAAACTCAGTGCTTGTGAAAATAAACAATAACCCACCCTTGTTTGAAGGACAGTGCAGTGCTTGAATTGCTTGTTTGCTGACAAGTGAGGTAGCTCCTCACTAAAATCCTTTTAGATTTGGGGGGTTTGGGGTTTTTTAAGGAGTTTCATCAGGCTCCATCTTCTGTCCATTGGGCTATCAAAAACTAACTGGACACAGCTTGAGCACTGTGGAAAGAGTGGATTTCTCCCAGTAGTGGATCCTGTAGCATTATCCTAGCTAATCCAAAAAAAAATCCCTTTCCTCTTGTACATGCTGCATGGTGGTATTTCAGGCTTATCCTGTACCATTAAGGTGATTAAGGTACCTGCTATTGAAAAGAGGTGTTCAAAGCCTGCAGTGACCCAAGAGGAAAGAGGCAGAAATACAGCAGTGAAACAGAGGAGAGAAAATCAAATCTTTCCTTATCATAGCATTTAAAATATAGCATTTGAGTTCTTAAAATATTTAAGCATTTTAGATAGCTGCTTCACCTCAGCTATTAAATACTAAATATTAAAATGACTGAAACTTGATAACTGTGAGAGAACTGTTAAATTAAGGTAGGGCTGGCAAGTTTTGTACAAGGATATTTTTACCCTTCATAAGATATATTAGGAGTGCTTGCTGTTGGTCATTATCTTCTGTCTTAGGCTAAGTCCTTTAGACATACACTTATGATGTAGCTAAGGGGAGGTATAACTGAAGTGCTTTTTTATTTCAGCAAATTAATGCTTGCTCGGTTTAATCCTTTCTGTACTTCATTGTATGTGTGCAATATATTTAAGAGGTTAATAGCTTAATACCTCATATTTTACAGATATTTTGATGATGTTTCTAAGTGTTACCATTTGAAGTACCTTAGTAACACTTATTATTCATGAAATTTGAATGAAAATACACAGGTAAAGATAAGTCCATGACAGAGCTGTCATTGCAGATCTTTTCTGAATGTTTTTCCCCAGGATCTGGATAAGTATCTTTTTCTCCAAACACATAAATAAACCTTTTCTCCATGCTGACTGTGATTAGTAACTCCCTCAACTCTAGCTTCTAATTCTGCACTCACCAGCATCTGCAGTGTGTGGATATGTTGTTGTGCTAATGTTGCCTGTCATGTCTCTACCTTTTGCACCTCTTCCAATATCCTCACCTTTTCTGATTACCTTCTGCTGTCTCCACAGTCTGTTTAGATTTTTCCTAGGCTACCTTTCACCCTGGTGCTGCCTCGCAGACCTGCCTGGGCTCTGCTCACATATCACTTTATTGTCTCAGTATTGAGCATCATTTGGAAAGTGCAATGCTGTCTAAAGTTATAGTCTTCACTGGCCAATCTATCAGGATAAGGGATAAAGATTACTTGGCAAAAGCTGTGACCTTTATAGTGATAAATATGTTGTCCTACTCACCACAACAAATATAAACCATTGTCCTGATAGGACAATGCATGCTCTATGGAAAGCACTGTTATTCCATGTATGTAATTTCTTATACATGCAGGGCTTTTATTTAAGAATTAAATGGAAATAAACACAAGTGTGAAGGCCGAATAAGACAGATTAATGTAATTTAAGACATGCAATTAAAACACCATAGACAGGAAATTTATTACTATTAAAATAATTTTAGAAAACGTTTTTCTACACTGAAGAGATAATTTGTATTTTTACGGCTTGATTAATACACTGTGATGAAATTCTAAAGCTGCACAGCATTAATTGTCATAGAACTAAGACTAAAGCCTAATATTTTAATTCTAATGGGTTCAGAGCAGTTTAATGGTGTTCAGTTCTGCATATTTCTGTGTGTTTTAAGCAGCTGAAAAATTCCTTCAAATTAGGAAAGACAAATTGTTTTAAATTTAAGTAAGTTCAATGAGTAAGGCACTGGATGGTGAGTTAGAATATCTGGAGTCCAATTCTGGCACCTTTTCACTATTCTCTAACATGATCTAATACCAATTTCTAACCCTCATTTTATTTTGAGTTTTTTCCATAGTTTCAGTGGGCTCTACAGTTGTTGTCCTTCCAACCTGTTTATAAAATTTCAACCACCTTGGGGCCCTGACATCTTGACATCTTTTAGAAATGTGAGAGAAAATAGTAAATATTATGTAAAAATATAAACTGGTATACAAATAGGATACTGATATCAGTTCACTATGTACGCATGATACTTCTCTTTTCCTTTAGCCCCAAATTTTATGTCCTTAAGGTTTACAGTATGCAGTTTAAATATTTTCCAGCCATCACAAGAAAGAGGGAAATATCCTGCAGATTTAATTTTGGTTTTGACAGTGCAGTTCAAACTTTCTCTAAGATTCATAAACAAGAATAAATCACTGAACAGTAAACTTTATAGTTGCTGACAGTTGAATATCTACCACAACATACTTCTGTTCATGACTAAAAATGGCCATTTTATGTAGTGGAAAAGCAGTCACCCCATTGTAGTACTGCTTTGTACTTTGAAAGTAACCCAAGGATCAGATTTTAAGCCTTCAATTAATAAGTCTTCTCTGGGGTCTGGGAAGATAGAGTTGATTTATAGTAAAAAAAAAAAAAAAAACACAAGTCACATATACAACAGAGGAATTGTGCGCTGAAATCTGATCAACAACTTTATAATGGAGGTTAGATTGCAATGTTGTTTCATTCTGATTTTATATACTGAGTAACCAAGGTGATTGTATCTTCTTTTGTGCTTAAAGAGATGTCACTTTATGATCCCTTGCTTTCGAAATGAAGTATTAAAAGGCTTCTAGTGCATTTAAAATGTAGGAAAATTAAAAGCAGCGATTTTTTTGCTTCTTTTTCTCCCTGTACACTTGCTATGCAAAGTTGTCAGCTTCCAGGTGGAATGGTTTGAATTAATTCTCCTTTTGTATGGTTTCAACTCAACAGTATTTGTCGAGTGAAACCTTTATGTTATTATGAAATAGTGTAATGGTATTTCCTTTTGACTTCATAAGTTTTATTTTCCTGCCTCAACCATCCCATTTGCAACAAAAATTATCAGGGGAAAAGACATGGGTTTTCACAATGTTATTTTTCCTCTTAGTGGTAGTGGGATATATAAGGGTTTGTGGGGTGGTTTGTTTGGGATTTTTTTTGGAAAAGGAAAATAGCCTTTTAAACAGGCTACAGGTCAGTTTACTCTAACTTTGTAAACAGGAGAGTGGAGCAACACCAATTTGTCTTTTTTCTTTAAATAAATCAGCTTTCCTAGCTTTGTTTTCACTGCTTAAAAGTGTGGAAGTATTTAATGTTCACTTAAAATTTGCTTCTGGCAGTGTCTGTGAGTTTATCTGCTCATGTAAAGAACAACAGAGCATTTCAAATAAGCAGTGTTGCTGTAGTGTTTGATACAGGAAGTTTTCAGTTATATGTGTCTCTAGCTTTGCCTTCCCCTGGAGCTTCCATCAGATAAGTAGTGTCTGGGATAAAGTTATATGGAAGAATAATAAAAACTGAAAAAAATGTGGCTTACATTTTTTATCAAATCCAGTTATATTTGGTCCTTAAAGGTCTAATTAGCTCTGACTTTCCTTGAAATCGGGAATAAATTGTACTGTGGTAATATTTTCCTGACAGCTACTTGATGACATAAGTCTGTTCTTTGGGATTATTCAGAAATATTTTATAACTGAATTGTTGTAAAGTGCTTTTCCTTCTCTTATACCTCAAATTTTTGCCATAAAAAGAGCATTCTGGTTAATGAAAAATATTTCAATTTGCTACCAGTCTCTTCTTAACACGGATTCCAAATTATGGAAATGGTTTACTAAGAGGGTTTATCTGGAGCTACTATCAGTCTGATGAAGGCTGAACAGAATACAGCTGCAGGCATAAACGCTCAATTACCTGAGCAGCCATTTCCCACCATTATTTTCAATTTGAGCTAGAAACCCTGTCCCTGATAACTCATAACCCATCACCCAGCCTCTTTAGTTATACTGACCTGAGGGTAGAAATCAAATTTCTGTTGAAAAGTTAAAGAAAATACAAAAATATTCTTTCTGACTTGTACGTAATCCAGGAAAATTTTCTCTCTCTGCTGAGACTTCATTGCTGTAAACCTTTTGACCAAATTTATCAGGCTGATGGAGATTTGGTAAAGCTTTAGAGAGTGCCATTAAAATCCATATCCATTGAAATTAAAATTACTTTCCCTTCTTGCACAGAAAGTGAATGCAAAGTTGGTAATAAAAGTGCCTTCTATTAAAGAAGATTGCTTATGTCAAAAATGTGCACTTTAATCTGTCTGCCTTTGAGCTCATTAGGTTTTATCAAATTTGAATATATTGGAAGCTAAGGAAAAAAAAATGAATTTTAAAATGAAGCCTAACACTGAGCTAATGTGCAAAAAATGGTAGCCAAGATGAGTCTGTACAAAAGTTGCATGTTCCAGAACCAAATAAAAAATGGCTTAAGGTTAGAAAATTATTTGAAGGAAAATGATTAAGTGTTAAAGATGGTGGGACTTGAAATTAACTGAAGTATTTTCACATTATTAAAATCTGCTACCTGTATTGTGCTTCTTCATAGGTCTAGTAATAGAACTGGAAGCAAAGGAAAACATATATCCAATCAGGAATAGCTTCTCAGTGGGATTGGTTCCATTTGTTGTTTTGTCTTATGTCATGTACAAAGCCCCATCCCGCCTGACCTTGAACACTGCCAAGGATGTGGCATCCACAACTTCTCTGGGCAGCCTGTTCCAGTGCCTCATCACCCTCACAGTAAAGAATTTATTCCTAATTTCTAATTTGGACCTACTCTCTTAGAATCCATTCTCCCTTATCCTGTCACTACCTGTCCGTATAAAAAGCCCCTCTCTGCCTTTCTTGGGTCCTGTTTCTTATATCCCAGATAAAGAAAATACTTAATGGGTATTTTCCTTGCTGCTCTAACAATTTTTGTAGGTTTTTTGTGTTTCAAAATAACCCCAAAGACTACTGCTACTACCCACCCCCTATAAACCCCTAAAATTGTTGAAGACAAATTGTATTGTTTAAAAAGAATAGATTTAGGAAACAGTGACAGGAACAGATATGAGCAACCAGAATGCTTTGCTCGTTATACCATGAAGAATATGAAGTTACATCTGTTAAAATAAAAATATGATATGACCGTTGCCCCCTTCCTTCTAGGTAGAAGGTATTGATATCTGTGTATGTACACACAGTATAGATTCTAAAACAAAACCAAAAAAACCTCCTTCTGTGCCAAATTTTTGCTTAGAAAATTGAGAGGTAGGAAGTAATTCAGAAAAGCTGAGTAAAAAAAGGATTAATTCAGACTTATTTTGAGATTTATGCTCCTTCATCAGTAGGACAATAATTTTGCATAGGTTGAGAAAATACACACAAATTAAGACATAGACCTTTTTATGAATCTTTTGATTTTTGAAGCAAACACAATGTAAAGCCATATTTCATTTGCTGGTGAAACTCAGTCATCTTTTAAAATACTAAGAATTCTGTTGAAAATCAATGCCTTGCATCTTCTGTATTGTGGAAGATGGGAAATTCCTCTTAATTGCAGAGCATCACTTGCTGAGTTTAGGTTTGTGTTGGATGCCACTGTTCTTGGAAACTGTTTTTCATGTTGCAATCATACTCAGCTTAAGGATAACTAGTTTTTTATCCCAGATGGTTTAATAACATTTTCCTAAATGAGCAATTACCTAAATGTGTTTGAAGGGACTTTGTGAAACAGACTTTTAAAATAATACACAGGTCGGTGTTATAAGAGATGTAAAGTCCATTATTAAGTCATTTCATATATTAATTTCACCTGTGAGAGCTGAAATGTAGCCATGACACACAATGGAAAATGCAGATTGGCAGAGTGGGAAGGAGGAGATCTGTGAGATAATGAGACCCTGCAAGTGGCTTTTGACACACCAAGGTGTGAGACAATTAATAAGCATCCAGTTCACATTCCAAAAAGACTTGGACATCATCTGTGACATGCTTCATATTTCTCTGAGAAACCACTTCATACTGTGTTTTTGTTTATTTGTGATTATGGTAATTAATATTTATACATAACATGGGTAAAACAAACAATCTGTTTTGACTCTTCTGAAATGGGATTGATTTCCCACTAAAATATAATTGATTCAAAATAGAGAAAAACTTATATTTCTGGCAGGTCTGCTAAATCCTCAGAATTCTATAGATGTGTATGACCTGGATAAAAATAGTAAGTGTATATATAGTTTTTATCATTTAAGTCCTTTGAGCATCTCCCAGAGATAAGAAACATTTGTCACATTTTTGAAGGGGTTTTCATTGACAAAGGCTTCAATCATGCAGAAAGCTGTTTTCAGATTTCCATAAAACAAAGCAGACACCATTTACATGATAAATTGCTCCTAGACAACAATCTTAGCTGACTACCCAAGTGCTACCCTGTGATTCTGTTATCACTGATTTGTCCTTCAGTTTTCAGCAGAATGAGAATGAAGGACTTGCAACTAATTGTGCCATGAAAACAGAGCTAATTTGTTCATACTGAAAAAAAGAAAGATTCTAAGCCATTAGGGTAGAGTGTAAATCATACCATATGCAATAACAAAGCATTATTAATGGCTGTACTGTCCTACATAGAGTCTGAGGGTAATATTTTGTAGTAAAATTACTTCTTGAAAGGTCTAACACATTTTTTAAAAGCATGAAGCCATGCATTTCTAACTGTCACTGAAAGTTACGTGTCTTCCAACAAAAGCTATGAATCTCTGTTATTTTTAATCAGTACCAATCAAGGGAAGGAAAAAAAGTTTATATAAATATATTCTGGACTCCTTTTATTACCAAATTTTATTCCCATGAAGATATCTAGTTTCTGATTTTTTTTTTAGTTTTAATCTATCAAAATGCAAAGCAAGAGGGTAATGGATACTTTAACTAGTGTCACACTGAACTACTAGTCTGCTCTGAGTACTTTGTTTTATCTATTCCCACCCAGACTGACAGTTCAGAACATAACATTTCTTACTGAAAGAAAAAACCTGACCTCAACAGAGAGTTCAAGGATACTCTTCTTAAAGGTCTCCCTTTTATTTTTTTTTCCCCAAAACTCTTTTGGAATAAGATTAAAGGAGGTGTGACACTGATGTAGATACTTTTAGCTATTTTGGTCAGTGTGAAATATACTCCCTGTAAGCAAATATTATCCATAATGCTAGCTAGGCCTTTTGTTCTATGATTATCTGCTCTTTCACTTTCATCTTCCACCTTTTTATTTTTCTAGGGACCATTTGTTGATGTGACTCTTATTAAAACAAAAAAAAAGCAAGATATTTTCTGCATTTTTAACTACCATGTTTTTGGCTTTTGCAGTTTCTGTTGTTACTGTAAGTATTCCTTTGATTAAGAGATAACATTAGGACAATAGGATTGAAGATGAGGGAACATTGCTTTTTAACTTTGAGGTGATCAGTGTAATTTCAATCTATACAGTCTTGGTTTTAAATTAGAAATGGATTCTATTGCTGACCAAAAGATTCTGAAGCAGGATGATGTTGTGGTCTTGTCTGAATGCAAAAAGGTAGAAAATAAATAAAATATAATGGAAGTGGAAGGGAGAACTAGAATAACAAAGAAAAATTGTCATTCATGATTTTGTGTTCCAAACAACTGGTTCCAAGTCATCTGCTAATATTCCAGTCTATGTTACTGTGCAGCTACTACAGTTTAACTATCATCAGGAAAATAGACCTTGAGAAGTAGTACTTGCAAAGTAGCAGGCTAAAACCATAATTTTTTTTTATATTGAAGATTATTTTGTGCATTTTTTCTTTCAAATTTACAAGACCTAAGAAAATATAGCCCCTTTTTTGGACTTTTAAATGAAACAAACACAAATCCAAAGAGAACTATAACAAGGTTAGAATTTCAGGATTAGTTATTTATTTAATGTCAGCAGTTCTAGAGGGATATGAGCATCGACCTTTCTTGAATTGCATCTAATAGAAGCAAAACTGCCTCCTTCATATGCTGAAGTTATTCCATCACTGTATCTTTATATTATGGGATTCTGAAGGGCATATTTCCTGACTATGTGACTGTTTCATGTTTTCTGGGGTTTTTCTGTTTGTTTTTTTGGGGGGGTGGGAGGGAAACAAGTTCCCACTTCATTCTGTCTTCTTACCATTATGAAAATTTTGTAGGAGAGGAAACTGTTTAGAGGTCAGGAGAAATTCTCACTATGTGACAAATAGGACTGAAAATTGATTGTGTGCTTGACAAGGGCTGTGAGATGCATAATGAGAGGCAGGCATTTCCAGAGTTTGGATTAGTTTATCTTTTTTTCTATTTTTTCATTGGTAGGAGTTAGGGGACCTGAAAAATTTCTGCACTGATGTTCCAAAATCTATTGACATGATTTTGTTTGGGCTATTTCACTTAATTTTCTTTCTTATTTCTGTTTGGTGTCATCATATTTAAAATGTTTTTTATTATTTAAAAGGTCATTCTCTATTTTCCTTTGTGTACCACTCCATACGCTGTGGTCCTAAGTACCAATGTGGTAGTTAGGTCTTCATCTGATTTGCTGTACATTAAGAAGCACAAGGATTTAGAAAACTGTAAATTGTTGATTATAGCTCTGCCATATACAAAAATCTTAATATGACTGAAAATTTCTGGCATGTTTGTTACTCAGATCTATTTGGAAATGGATCCCTAGAACTGAAAGGAACAATATGCTGCACTATAGATGTAAAAAGAAGAGATTTAGGGGTAAAAACGCAAAAGAATGAAGGGAAAACAAAAAATTCTTTAAGGAAACAGAATCCTCATATTGTGTGGATTTATCATTTCCCAGTAATCTGGGTTGGTGATTCTCAGAATGTCCTCTGTAGAGCACTTTTATGGATTCTGAGGAGTTACTTTTCTCAAAATTGTGTAGCAGTGATGAAAAATTGAAATACAAGGTCAACCCACTCTGCAAGGAAATTTCACTGGAGTCTGCTTCAAGGAGAATTGCCACTGTTCCCTTTTATTTTGCTGTTTTATGGACATAAAATGAAGTTCATTTCTTGTTCTTTAATATTTTTGTGCTTTGAGAACAGCTGAGTTTACTATGCTATTGGTACTAAAATTAGAAGGGAAAGACAAAAGAAAGCAAGCTAAATAGCAGAATCATCTGGGATCATGTAATTTATAGTTCTAAATTATATGTACATCAAACAATCAGATGAGGAAAAATATTGTTAAATTAAATAATCTGTTCTTTTAGTGGAGCATAGGAAGCAGTCTAAATAAGTGATTTTAAATTTACCTCCCCCTTGGAACAATGAGAAAAAGAGGTTCATTCCTCAAGTTAAAGTTATTCTCCTTAATATCGTGGAGACAGCATTTGTCATGTAACTGCAGGATGTTGCTTTGCAAAATATTTGCAGCCAGGACATGCATATAAATGACTGGATAGCAGCTGCTATATAGGAAGGAGAGAGGGAAAACTCCTTTATCATAAAAACACATTTCCCCTCTATGCAAATAAAATACAAGCTGCAATGCATCCTAGAAGTCAAATAGGATTATGATCTTAGTGCAAAGACAGTTTTCTTTCAGGTGAATTAAATCTGATGGTGAGACATTCAATTATAGAAAATAATTAATTTTGTTGCAGCCTCAGATACACAGGATACCAAAAGGAAAAAGCATTATGATGATGGAAGATGATAAGGAACCTCTTAAACAGAAACTTCAAAAATATTTATTTTGTGGTAAAGAAATTAAATTACTAGAGGGGAAATGATTAAATATTGTCAGAATGAATGCAGCAGCCACAACTATCAAACATTTCAATTAACTAATTTTTCAGGTATGCTAAATTTCATTCTGTATGTTAGGCTAGAAAGTTTTCATAGCAAGCTTTTTCATGTTTTATCTATTACACATTCTTTGAATTGTGTCATCTTAATTGCACATTTCCCTGTTTTCTCTTTTGTTCCTACATTGGTCTTCAATACCGATACTCATAATGGAAAAGAATGCCTAACTCTGCTCTGGAGTTAGAGAAAATTTCCTGTCCTTTAATTTTCATAAGATGTGGAAAATTTGCATTGGTGTTGAAGGAATACAGTGAGACAACCCTTATTACTGATTTTTTGTAACATAGAATCAAGAGATGGAGCTACTTAGATTCAAACAACCAGGTGAAAAATCAAAACTCCAAAAGCTTATGGGGCTGTTTATTTCAGTTACTGAGAATGTGGCCATGCAACCTCACTGCCAGCAGTGGTAGTTTCACTAGTGGATATCATGTTTGCTCTAACCTGTTTTCAAGCATTCCCCACTACTGCATCTCAACAGCCTCTCAGTAAAGTTCTAGAAACTAATGATGTAGTCTTCAGTGAAATAAAACCTTTTCTTAGATGCATTTGTTTCTCTTTTTCAGAGCACAATTTTATCTTCAAAGTCTCTCACTTGTTATTACTTTCCCTACTTATTTTGCAGTTTGAGGGTGTCATCTCTTGTACATGTATCACATGCTTCCATCCTCCATCCACTTTAAATTATTAAATTGAGAAATTTTTGTAGCTGTTCTTCACTAATGTTATGGTTTAACCCCAATTGGCAGCTAAGGCCCACACAACCACTTGCTCACTCCTCCCTGGGGGGAGAGGGGGAAAGAATCAGAAGCCTAAAATTAAGAAAACTTAAGGTTTGAGGTAAGAACAGTTGAATAATTGTAATAAAATAACATAATGATAAATTGCAATGAAAAATAAAATAACAAAGAGAGAAACAAAGCCAAAACAAGCAATTTAAAAACAATTACCACCTCCCATGGGTAAACTGTTACTGAAGTAATTTCCAGGCAGAAGTTGACTAACTGTCCTAACACCCCTGTCTTCTCTTTTATTGAAGAGCATAACTTCATATGGGAATTTTCATAGGGGTTTTTCTGGTTTTTGTTTTTCAGGCTATGAGGACAGCTTTGGTACCTACATGTACCCACATATACGTGTCTGTATCTCTACAGCAATTCTATAAGATAGAGCTGGATATACATTTTTGCAATATCCAAAATTCTTTATAATAGCCTGATTCTCTGCCCTTCTGTGGCAAAGGTCTAAGTGATTTGGTTTTTCTCCCTTATAAGCAGTGTAGAATAATTGTCAATTTTCTCTGGAACATAAGCAGAACACACCTATCATTCAAGTAAAATTTTAAAAAGTAAAACCCATTCTCTTAAACTTTCCCAGTGTTAGAAAAGTAGAAGCACAAAAGAATTTGAAGCAAAGGAACCACTATAAACAAGGAAAGGACAAAAAGACACAAGGCCTTGTCTGATTTAAATGATGAGTTTCAGCTAGAGGTGTTTTTCTCCACTCATTACCTTTCTAACCAGCTTCACAGATAGCATCTGAAATCTACATAAAGGCAAGAGTTCAAAGGTTAGGAAACAATGAAAAGATGATGCCTACAGTCTAAAAAAATGATAGCTTTTTTTCTGTTGAGGGAAATGCATACAATCAGAAACTCAGAAATTACAAGATGTTTAAATAACTGTTTTAAGTAACACTAAAGGGCAGAAATTAGAGAAGATCACATGAAGGTTATAGAAAATTATGTCTGTTAGAATCACTTGTGGTTATAGCACTATGCAAACTGTTCATATTAACAGTTTGTTCTAACAATCCTTCTACTGTGAAATCTAATGCAATGTTTCACTTCATCTCCTTCCTCCTTGCATCCCATCTCTCCACTGCAAATAGGGAGTGCAGCTGGTCACACTTCCAATCGTCCCTCCTTTCTTCTACCTGGGCGATAGCAGCAGCCCTCTGGGATTCTTTGAAACGTGGCTGGTGAGCAAGATATTTTGCTGTTTACAATGACTAGCAATGCTCACAAGCATACAGAGAGCTTAATTAGTTTTTCTTTATCTCTGTTTCAGTGTGTCTCAAAGTCTCTCAGTGCTGAAATATATGCTCTCTCACACACACCAAGGAGAGAGAAGCGCATTGAGAACGAGCTCATTTTGAGCATCACCTTATGGTTTCAGCAGCTCAGTTGGCTCTGCTTGGAGCAGTGAGAAATGTTTGGCAGCTCAGTTGCACGATTTTCTATGTGCTCATCAGTTTGATCCAAATGGGTGAACAGCTGGGATCTCACCATCTTGAAGACAATTGCTTGCTGGAGTTCATTTCTCTGGCAGACATTCTGCTGTAATCTTGCTGAATGGTGCTTTGCTATTTTCCTTTCTTTCCCTTTTGTCTAATGAAAAGAATATTGAAGTTCAACCAGAGGGCCTTTATTATCTCTGGTTAATTCATTTTACAGTGAAAAGCATATTATATTTCCAAACTTTCAGAGAAGGCATGACAAATAAAGTTTCTCTGTACATAGTTTAATGTGCATTTTTCCATTAAAAATATAAATAAATGGGGTTTTTTATTTGAAAAAATACCTCAATCATATCAATAAACTTCAGTAATTTTATGCAGTAGGCCCACATATGGTCCGATTGAGATAATTTATATTTGTCTGTAGAAAGGATGACAGAAATCTTAATTTTCCCAGAGGGAAGGAAGTTAAGGTATTTGGGCAAATATATTTGTAAAGTATTCCTGGTTGTGTGTTTGTGAGATATTTATGGGTTTTTTTCCGATTGGTTTGTTGGTTGATTTGCTTTTTTTGAGGCCATAAAGTACCTTAATAGAAGGTACCCCAAAAACACTTTGCTTTTCCCCCAAAAAACACAGGGTGATAATGTGTTGTTGTTTGAAGGAAATGCACCTCACTGAGACCAAATAGCTCCAAAGTTTTAAACAAAATTTCATATCTCAGCTTCTTC
The DNA here is from genome assembly GCA_013398175.1 of Climacteris rufus. Taxonomy (NCBI): domain Eukaryota; kingdom Metazoa; phylum Chordata; class Aves; order Passeriformes; family Climacteridae; genus Climacteris; species Climacteris rufus. The sequence goes on along the minus strand of VZRZ01002702.1, from coordinate 755,687 downwards.
TTACCATATGTTTCATTGCAGGCATCTAATGATTTTCCTTAATTATTTTTAACAATTTTCCCCAAGAAACCTATGTTAATGTTTTTCTCTTCTGTGAAATAACACTAAATATGCTAAAGTCACTGAAACTACTTACCAGGCAGAGGGGAACCTTAACTGTTCAGGTATCCTAGTTCTTCACAGAGGAAGTAAATTGTCTTTTTCTTAGTTTTCATAGCAGAGGAGACTAAGGTAAAACAGGTCAAGTGAATCATCTTTGTTCACACAGTTAAAAAATAGTAGATCAATTTTTACTTTTAGAAGTAATAGACAGATGTTAATTTTCTGGGTGACTGCTGGTTATTTGCAGTCAGCTGATCTGATTAACCTTAATATTACACACTATAACCTCTCTATGTAGTCATCTCTAGAGGAAAAGGATCTGTTTGTCTACATCTAAAGACAAATTAGAATAAGAAGCACAATGAATTCTTGGTATAATTTGCTTTGCTTAACTCAAGACTTTATTCCTGGTGTGCAGAAACCTTATTGTTACTGTGTGCCTCTTTGGACAATAGTCGTATATTTAATGTATTCTGAGTAGGGATTCAATTACGGCTGCAATCTCTGTTGTGTTCCCCTGAGCAATGCAGATTAAGGGCATGAAGACTTTCATGCCTCTTCAGCCTCCCCAGGGTCGTGGTGGAGTCCTGGTCACTGGTGGTTTTCAGGAGATTGATTTAGAAGAAGTTTGTGGCTACTGGGCTTGCAGTCAGCAGAGGAAGACTAGGTTGGAAGGCTGAGGACTTCACTCTCTCTTCCTCATAATTATTATTTTTAGTCTCTGATATTAAAATAGATCCAAAATCATTCCAGCTGAATTAAATGAGTGTTCTAAGATGCCTTAGAACTAGAAGAGAGTGCAGTGTGTTAAGGGTGACCAGGGATGGATCAATAAACTGGTAGTGGAGGTCTATCTGGACACCCTGGGTGAAGTAAAAGGAGGGAAATCAACATGGGAAAGAAATATCCCTGGAAAAAATCATTTAATTGTAGAAAAAGGATTACTACACAAGCTGCTTCTGCTGAAATAGGCTGTATACACACTGATGATTTTGTGATTATTTTCAAGTTTTTTTCCTTTGTTTTCAATGTAAACTTGTTAGTTCTGTGAGAAAAATTGTGCAGTTTGAGGTATATAAGAAACATTTAAGTATCTTCTTTCCCCAGAAACTTTGTTTGTTCAGTTTTAGGAAAAGTCACTATATAGATGAAGCTAGTTTTTCTTTGCTGCAGAAAAAAAGAAGCTGGCAGAGAGATTGCATGTGTATTCTCAGTCAATCTAGGAATAAGGTTTTCAATTAATAGTTTTCTTCTCACAGCCTGTTCTTTGTTAGTCCAATCCAGAATGCAATTCTCTGGAAATGTTGGCTTTCCAAGAGAAACAAACAATAAATCTCTACAGTGCTTCTTGAAGCAAAAACTTATTCCTATACAGGAAAGAAGATGAGTATAGAGAATTTATACTTCCAGGTGCTCCTATCTCTTTTATCCTATATTTTTTTCTTTAATTATTCTTCTTATGTTCACTGTTTTTATGTCAAATATAGCTACATTTTTGGTGGTGGTGGGTTTTTCGGGTTTTTTGTTTTGTTAGTTGGATTTTCCTCAGTAAAAAACCTTAAATCAAATTAGAGCTGATTAACTATTTCATGTTGTTTTGAATGTTACTGTGCTTCAATTAGATACTAAGTGGAAGTATGGGAAGCTTTATTTGTAAAATCTAAATATCCCTGCAGTGAGATGTTCAACATTTTTGTTTGGGTTTTGAGCAGAAATCCTTTTTAGGTACAGCTCTTTTGGTAGAAAAAGTCACACCTTTCTGTCAATGGAGTGGATCATGTGCCAAATTAACCCTCCTAACTTCTCCTAAAGGAAATTAGGGAGAAATCTCATGAACTGATTTGTGACAGCGCTATATGTATCATACTGAAAGTTCAAAATGTAAACAGCTTTAAATAAACAAAATTCGAATACTTCAAAGGTTGACAAACCATACAGATTGTTACATGATAAATGAAAATCCAGTTTTAGCAAGGGGATGTGATAGTATTTTTGAGGAAGTTCAAAAGACAAAATTAGAGAAGTCTCTAATTTGGCAGAAAAAAACTGCAAGCTCAATCATTCTTTAAACATATGACAACTCTCAAAGAAGCTAATTTAAATTAGTGGATCTGTTGGAAGTGATGAGAACTGTGCCATAGGTGTTCTACCTAATTACCCAGACACTGAAAAACTGAAATGGGATGGAAGAACTTTGATCTTGCTTGTTTCACAGGGAGACTTTCCTATCCAGCGTGTGTATCATGCTGCAAATCTAGCTTGGGTCTTCCACCACTAGTAGCAAGTTCCTCTAAGTGAAATGCCCAACATTGTTTGTCCCCACGTGACTTATTTTTCATTGGTTTTGGGAAGAACAATAACTTTGTCTTCATTTAGAATTGTTTGGATTTAATTATTTTTACCTGCCTCTAAAACAATACAATATCCTAAAAAATGTTGTGACCATTATAAAAATCTAAAAAACGTTCTAAGAAATAACATAATATGTATGAAAGTGAGAAAAAAGGACAAGTTTAAATCCTTTCCTAGGAAAAGTCTGTGTTGAAATGCCATTGTAATAGAGGCAGTTCCTGTGTTACAAGGTGACAAGATGCCATCCATGACTGTGAAGAAATATTCAGAGCTGCTTCTGACTTCTATAGTTTGTCACATTTCTGGCAGCCATAGTGTTCTGCTGTCAAGTATTTCTAGTTTTGCAATAGTGAGTTTTAGTCTAGGAGTAGAAATGTATACATGTAACTTTGAATTCTCTAACTTAAAGCATGAGAAGTAAAATAAATCTTACTTTACCAAATACATTATGAGCTCTTTATGCTACTGCCTTTTATTTTAATGTTCAGTAATGGGAGGAAGAGGCCCTTTTCCAAAACAAGAGTTTTAAAATATGTTTTGCACAAGTAAATGTATTTTTAATGAAAATTAAAAATATTATTTGAAGGTTATAGGCTGGGAAATTGAATGAAAGTTAAACTGGCAGTATTGTAATTTTTGGGGTGCTATCTGCCCCTGAAATGTGATAAAATGGTGTCCAGTCAAGATCATTTTATATTCCTTGCAGGTTTGAATGAATGACTAGTGTTCATGGCATAATTATTCTCTTGTGTAATGAAATGCAAAATTTAACTGTGTTGCATGTGTTGCAGTAAGTTATCCAAATATTTATGCAACTTCTGCCCTGAACAAACAGCCCAAAGTAGCTGAAAAAAGTGTTTTAGTTGAGGCAGGACCTTTGGAACAGGTGGAGTGACAGACAAAATCACGTGGTTCAGATAGTTCAAACCAAAATCAAGTTTATGGCGTTTTATGAATTTATTAATGACTGTAATCAACTGGCAACTGGTGAACTATAAATTCAGGGCCCATAACAGCAATCGAGTAAGTAAACTGAAATATTGGACACTGGCAAAGTGTTAATAAAACCTAAAATTTCTAGCCCTTGATCTACAGTTAAGTCCTAAGAAGTTACTATTCTCTGTGCACAGTGACATAAATTCACTTCCCCCTCCCATGCCCTGGGGTTACCAACACCCACTCTCACATTTGGAGAAACTTTGGGAAAGAGAGGGATAAAGGTCTCTGGAAAAAAAGGGACCGGAGTCTCTTTCTTTTTATTAAATCTGGATTGAGAGTAGGATAAAAGGTTTTTCTGTCGCTATAGGACCATGCCTAGCTGGAAAGCAATACTGGGAATAGTCTAATGTGGTGTATTTACAAGCACATTTCCCAGTTTTGTTGAGTTAGGAAACACTGCAGCTGTGGGTATGGACACTGCTTGTTCTCCAGTCTTGGACACACAAAAAAAAAGGATACCTTTGTGGAACAAATCCTTCAAACAACTGGCTGCTGCAATGTCAAGTCAGCTGGCTACAAAAGAGTTTGGAATCATTTGCTTCAACCTGCAGGAGACTAATTCCTCGAAAACAATTTACAGTACATCAACAGACTGCATATATGACATTTTTCAGAAATACAGGTGACAAGCAGTGGCAGCTGATCTCCACATGACTATAAACTGTTCTCAAAGGTCTGAATGTTCAAGATTCTGTGCTTGCTGTGCAAATGTCTCTGCATGATTCAGAGAATCAGTGTCTATTTCTAGCAAGGAAGTTTGGTTATAATTTTGTTTGAGGTTGATTTGCCCAACTCATTTGGAGCTGTTTTTCCCCACCCAGATGTACCAGGAAGGTAGTGGATAGTGCTTCCATAAGAAGATTAAATACATGTTGAGCTAATGTTTCTCCCCACTCACATATGCACAGATTTTACTCAAGTCTTTATAACAAGTTGCTTTTCTGTATTTTCATATGACTGACACAGAAATTGTGGTTGTTATTAAGGTAGTTGATTTGTATCTGTATTTGTGCTTGTCTATTTGTTTCCCTTACTGGGCTTGGGATAACAATTTAAGTTTGTGTCATTGCAGTTTACTAACATGGTATTTCCTGGTAACTTTCCATTATCAGGCTGGCTCCAATACAGGTCTCATTAATTCTATCTGCTTTTTAGCCATTTAGTTTATTCTGTTTAACTTAATTTAATCATGTAATGCTCCCTTCTCACTCCTCTTGTTTCTGCGTCATTCAGTGCTTTCACCAGCTAACAGTTTTTGTAAACTTGTTATAGCTAGGGCAAAATAACTTGGATGGTTCAGTCCCATCAATCACTACTGGCTGCCATTGTTTTTCTGTATATTCTAGAGGATTTTATATATTCTAGATGATTTCTTAGAGAGGCAGGGTTTTCCTTTGGTCATGATATAAATTCTCTGACTTACTGACATCCAAGCCTTATCATTATTCTGTACAATTGTGGAAGTGCTGGAGCTGAAAGCCCGTGCTGGCTCTGGTTTCCTTGCTGGTCTCATTGAGATAAGATGAATCCCATGAGCTGATACAGGTGTTGACAAACATTTGTGGAAATGGGAGGGGTAGGTGTGCAGCTGAATCTGCTGTAGGGAAGTACTGACCAGCTAATGACAGAAAAACATGTAAATTTTGAGAGATCTTGCATTTAATTCTTTGTAGCCCTAAGAAGATGGAAGAAATTGTGCGGGCTCAGTGTAGAGTTGCTGCCGTGAGTGGTGCCTCAGCAGTTCTGTGGATGATTTATGTGGAACCTGAAGTTCAAAAAACACAAGTTATTTTCCTTGTTTTCTAGCAGTAGCGACTTCTTAACCATCTTTAAAGATAATTCCTCCTTTGAATTTTTATTGATCACTCATTTTCAAGAAAGTGATAACTTTCAGGCAACCTCTAGGGGTCAAATAGTTCTCATTTCCTGTATTAAAGCATGTCTTCTCTTAAGCCTTTTTAATTAAGTCATTCTAACAGAGAATCCTGGGAGTTAATCCCTTCTTGAAGACTGTTTAGCTTTGATTGTCCAGAATAGTCAAAAGAAATTATTGTCCGACAATATTAAAACATTCCTTATTAAATTCTGAAAGATAACTAATTAATCACAGAATTAAAACAAAAATCTCTAAGTTTAAACTGTTCTCTTAACTGAGTTATTTGTTTGAAGTGTGTCAAGTGACCTTACTGTAACTGTCCATAAAAATCTTTGTTTTTATAAAGTAGAGGAGTATTGGATTAATCTCTGGTCAAAAGACATGAGATCCTGCTAAACCTTTAAAGGGAATATATATGAATTTTTATTTTGAAAAATGCGTGTGAAGAACCAGTACTCTTCAGGTATATATGTACACATTTATGTATATATGTACATGAATATATAGATTATATTTGTGCTTTACTTTTAGCTCTGGAAAAACTGTTGTTTATTGTTAACTAATCTTTTTCAAAAGAAATGCGAGAGGCAATCTGCCTGTATGACTTCACAGTTCTGATAAGATCATAAGCACCACTGACTCTGAAACTGGGAAGATGGATTAAATTGGAATATAGATTAAATGGCTGACTGCAATTTTATTTCAACTGTGTTTAAACCCTGCACTGGTCAAATAGGTCAAAAGCCTGAATAAGCTTTTGCTGTGATCAAAGGAGCTGTGTGTCACATAACACATGCCTTGGAGCTTGGCAAATATCTTGCTTCATCTGGTCTGAGGAAACAATTTGACATTCTGCTTCAGAATTCAGTGTTTACTGTCTTTTACATGTTTTGGGTGGGGTTTTTTTTCTAGTTTTATATATTTTATCTTGTCTTAGAGGTGGCTAAAGGCTTTCCAGTAGTTTAGGCAAAACTGAATTTTTATCACTCCACGTATGAAGGGCCAAAACCTGTCTTTTACTCCTATATGAGGAGAGCAGAAGCTTTGATTCAGTCATCCTTGATGTTGTCATCTTGTTTCCCATCCATCCACCATCAGCAACAGTTTCTGGAAGGAGTTTTCCCCTATTATAAATTTGAAATATGAAGTAATATAAAATACACATATTTGTCCTGAAATGTGATTTATGCATAATAGAAAATATATAATTAATTTAAAAACAGCATTCATTCTAATACAAAATAATTCCACAGTTGGGACATAGAATAAATCTGCCCATTTTTGTTTCTGAAGATTGTTCTGCTGATTTTGGTTCAAATGAGTTAGCTGTGGAAGTAAGAATTAAATGGTTGATCAGAATCTGAAACCAAGCAAACAAAAAATATGCTGATGCTCCTTAGACTACAACATTTGAAAATATACGGATATGTTGTCAGACTTGAAACTGTACTGCAATTGTAGCTGTCATAGGTCCACTCAAATGGAACCTGTACAGGTCAATTCATTTAATGTTTTTCTAGTATATGAGGAAAAACAGCACATCAATGCTTCCTGAAAATGAAGAATTTCAGGTCTAGGTTTTGCATGAGTAATCAAGGATTTCTAGCTGTGACACTTAAGGCAGGTTAAACAAAACAAAAGAAAATTGTAAAGAGGTTTCATACTGTTTCAGATATACACATTCTGTCATTAAAAAGACTGTATTTAAATTGGATTTAGTCTTAGGTGAAATATCTTTGCTGCCTGTTCATCTGTTTGAAGCCATATCTTAATGTAATTAAGAAGGTGGAATCTATTCTTAAGTGTAAATTGGTGAAAAATGGCAAGGAATGGCTGTGAATGGTTTCCAGCCATCACCCAATCCATCCATCTGTATCTGGACAGAATCAGATGCAACCAATATCTGCTTGATATAACAGGGTGTTCGTCACACCTGCTAGTGAAGACGTCTTCAGCCCTCTCCTAGATAACTTTTAGCATTTTGAATCCTTTTCTTGTCATTTCTTAATCTTCCATCTTCCTGTTTAAAAGCATGTTTTCACTTTGACATGGAGATCTATTTTCATACCTTACTTCTTAATCACTACATAAAAAAGAGGAAGAAGGTTAGAAGGAAAATAGAATATATTGCTTTATCAAATGAATACAGGCAGACAGGAGCACAAAATAGATGTGTAAAATGTATATGTTATGAAAGAGGGCAGCAAGCTCAATTAACTAAAACTTTATTAGAAAGATTGCACAGATCTGCATGGGTCTATGTCAATATATTACATTATCCTCTATTTTACTCTTTTGTAATGCAGAAATTGTATGTTGCAGTTGTGCACTTAAATTATTACAGATGAGGTTTTAAAACATTGTAAAATTACCCTGAATGTATGTTTTGGTGTTTGGTTGTGCTTTGTTTTGGAGTTCAGTCAGGGTCTTTTTTGTTTGGAGTCTTTTTTCATTGTTGCCTTTTTTTTTGTTGTTGTGTTATTTTTGAGGGGTTTTGGTTGATTGATTGGGTTTTTTAGGTGTGTGGGTTTTTGGATTCTATTTTCATCCCTTTTTTCCTTTCAATCTTGTGTGATAATTGGTGTTTTGAAAAATCTATGGCATATTTGAGTTTTAGAATGCATTAAAAAATAAAATTTTTTAACATGATTAGTTAGTATCAAGGAAAGGTTTAAGTCTTTATCCACAGTTGTGTCACACTGGAAGCAAGTATGAACCTATATTTTCTATTTTAGCATATGGACAGCAGATAAAGTAGATATTTTATCGGTATGCAAATTACATTTGACTTTATGAATATAGTTCCTGTTGTAACGTATTATTATCTGAATTGTGCCATTAAGCATGCAGCATTTTTCAACATCAATTTAAACAGAACTAAATGTGTCCTCTTGAACACAGTAATTGCATTCTAGCATCTCTTTTTATTTAAAATAATTCATTTTACAGACAATAATATAGTTTATCTTCTAATATAAATTCCTTGGGGCACAGATAATGCATTATTCTCTATTTGGAAGACAGGCACATCATGGGAACTACAAGAAATGAAGGATAGTAATTACATTCCTTAAGGGGAGAAGGAGAAGCTTAGTGTAAATTTTAGGGGAGATATAAATGAAAACTCTTCATAGAATGAATTTCAACCCACATGAGCAAAACCTTTGTCTACATATTTAAAAAGAAAAGAAATTAAAAAGAATTAAAATTTTAGGCTGTTTTCAAAAAATGGTTTGAGAGGATGCTGAATGTGGAGTTTGAGTGTATTTTCTGTCAGAAAAAAATGGAATTGTTGTTAATCCATACTGTTCTGGAATTAAAGGTAACTGATCTTTTGTCTTAAAAGAAGAATGCATTAAAGACTGATTTTCTTCACTGGCTAGCCATAAAAGTAAAAATCGGTTGAAGAAACTAAAAAAACCCCAGAACTCTTAGGGTTTGTGAATAAATTTCTATAGAAAGCTTAAGAAGCTTTTCTGATGAGGACAAACAATAATTAAGCAGGTCTCTCTGTCCAAGATGACTGTAAGCTGTATTGCACAGTGATTGTCCTATGCCACTGAAGTCTGTCCTTGTTAATGGATGTATAATCAGTGTATCAATCTCTCTGAAACTTGAAAAGTGCAACACTTGACTAGAAAAATGAAAGAAGAACTAGAAACTAAAAAAATTAAAGGAAAAAATAATGCCTGTTTTGTTTCCAAGCTCTGCGTGTTATAACACTGCCAGTGGCGCTATTTTGAATGAAAGAACATTAAAATCGGAGATTATTGACCAAAATTTGCACATTGCTTTACTAATTTTTTTAATAAAAAGCCACAAAGCAAAGAATATGATTTTTACTATTGCTGGCATTATTCTGGTGTCCTAGGAACTTCTCAGTAATCTTACAGAAGCAGTGAGTTATTTTCTAAGAATCTACATTCATGGTGGTTTATGCCATGTTTGGCACAAAGTCTTTTATGCAGATTCTTTTACTAACACTTGTGCTGTATGGTTTAAATAAACCTAGAAAGAAAGTTATTTGAATAGTCCTAAAATTGCTTCATTCTTAAGTGACTGTTAGACATTTTGGGGTACCTTATAATCAGCATTCCCTCATTAGCCACTGTCCACAACAGCTCCACCTTCCATGGCCTTTTTTAGACTGAGGGCACAATGTGCTTGGTGTGTAATTCTGTTCACAGGGGATGCTCTACTGGAACCTCTGGGCATAGGGAAAAGAAAGGCTTTTAGAGATGAGCTTGCCTTGACTGTTTAGGGAAACAAGGTCATAAATATCTAAGGCATAGAAATTATTTTTTGGTAGAGACACATGGCTGTGAACAGTTCCTCAGTAGGACAATGCTGGAACTCTACAGCTGCCTGGGTCATGACAGAAAAAAAGAAAAACCCAACCAGATTTATTATTTGTCTTTAGATTAAAGCATCCACATACGCTTGAAATAAAGTGGAAGCCCACGTTCATGAACTAGATCAATGATGGGATGAATCCCTCCTGGGATCCAGTGCTGCGCATGCTATGAGGGATCATTTATTCCATTCATATTGGATTTTTTTGTATAAGTCAGACTCCAATAATTGCAGACATTTACAAGATCAAATTCACCTTTTTTGGTTGTTTCTAACCCTTCTATTTTACACTATTACAAAGAACATAAAAGCCACTTTAATTTTTCAGTTGAAATTTTTTAAGCAGTCTGATCATGTAAATCGTAAATGTCTTCTTTTAAACAAAATAGTTATTTTTTTATTTCAGTATAAGTATTCATTTTTTTTTATTTGTTTGGGTAGACCAAATGTTATTTAACTAATACCTAAATAAGGGCAGAAAATTGGTCGGATGGGAAAAGTTGAGTCTGTATTGATATTATCAAACAATCCCAATGTAAATGTTGGTTCTTACCCTTGAAAGAAAAGGAAATAGTTAATATAAAATATAAATGCTTGCTTTCAATTCAGGCATTTGAGAGACCCTTTTGAATTTTAATGGAAGAGCTATTTTCTAATTCATTTAAATGTAATCACTTTTCTTAAGGTTGCATTTTATGACAAGTTTGACAATCAGTCACTGTAGGAAAATTTTTCAAACCATAAGGCCTTGAATACATTAAAAAAACAAAGGTAGTTTTGTTATCAGAGAAACTGATAATGCTGAAAACAAGCCAAGGCACTAAAAAAAAAAAAAAGGAGAAAAAGGTTCTTTCAAGGCTTCAACCTTTAGAGATCAGTTCATCTGAAAGAGTTTTGTCCTGGTTGTGTTTTAAAGCGTGCACACACAGGGATACATAGGCACACACACACAAATTCAGTGGTGCCCTCAGGGTGCCTCCGTTTGTATTACAGGGCGGCTCATTCACAGCTCACCAAGGATAGAACTGCTCAGCTTCCCTTTGTGCTCTCAAAGCCACCTATAATAATACAAATAGAAGTACCCTCGGGGCACTGCATACAATGCATCTAGAAATGCCACAGATCCTTTCGGGTATGACGAAAAGATAAAAAAAAAACAGGAAAGAATTTGTTTTCCTCCATGGTAAATAAACACCAACTATGTGGTGATGTGTATTTCTGAAGCTGAGCTTGTCATTTTCTAAAAAGTTGAGGCTTTGTAGTATCTTTTAATTTCAAGAGCCAAACGATTGGTCACATCCTGAGGGATGTAGGTTGTTCCCTGGGAGATTTGCTTGTTCCTGTACACAGAGAACACTTTCAGAGCAATTTACATTTTCTTTAATAAGAAACCAGAAGCTTCAAAATAAAAGGCTGAACAGAACCAGGAGTCGTGGCTGAAATTCTGCACGATGGAGACTCCCTTTACAAAATAAGATTAAACTATTATTAATGTGCTTGTTTTCACAGAAAAAAAATACTGCTTTTTAAAGAACAGAAAAAGCTATTTAAAAGCTTTCTTTTTTATGAGCTATTCCTTATCTTTTCTAACATGTTAAAAAAACAAACCACTGAAAAATCCCAGGAAGCTTTATCCAGTCACAGTACCTCCTTTTATATTATGATAAATTAACATTAATATATTTGCTATACTGTAATATATTTTTGATGATAATTAAACAGAATTGTGTTGAAAACAGTTTCACCCTTTTATTTTAAAAATGTGTAGAAGAGAGTGCTTTTCTCCTCTTATTTCTGGAACATTGAATATTTTCTTGGGTTTCCTTCTAAAATGCAGGGGGCATATTTCATGCTTGTTAAGGCTACAACAGTCTCAGTCACGGTTTGAATCAAGTGCCCTTTTGTGGACACTTACCTTGTGTTTTGGATTTTTACTGCCATTTTAAAAGGCTGATTATGAGCAAAGGTTATCAGTAAGCTTGATAGTTCTTTCCAGTGATCTGAAGTAATTTAAGATGTCCTGTAATTATTACTAACTAGATTCCCCAGCTGCAATGAAAGGTTTCACTTCCACCACAACTGAGGGTACTCTGAGGTTTGCTCGAGAATGAAGTTCTGTAATTTTACCCTTTAGTTATTGAATATTTGATAAAGCTGTATATTTTTCATGCTGTATTTTGCTTTTATATTTCTACATTGCTACTTTACCACCAGCACATTTTCTGTTTGACTTTTGCAATTTCCCTTATGCATAAATTTTAATATAACTTTTTACTATGATTTCTTTTCCATTTTGCCTCAAGTACAGTTGTAATTCTGAAAAGTGTCTTTCTAGTTACCATTTCCTAGCAGACGAAGGAATCATAGATTTATTTAGGTTGTAAAAGATCACTGCGGTCATTGAGTTCAACCATTAACCTAACACTGTCAGGTTCACCACTAAACCATGTCCCTAATGCCACAACTGCAGGTCAGATGCTTGTGCCCCTGAAGTCTGCCACTTTTGGGTACACTGTCCTTTGGGTGGAGGCCAATATCTCCCTTGTTTCCTAAGCCTGTGGAGAGTGTAGTGCAGACCTGGGAATTGATGAGCCCTTCTTTTCAGTTTGTTTGGGATTTTAAATTTTTTTTTTTTTGTTTTTTGGTTTGGTTTTGGGGTTTTTTTGTTTGTTTTGTTTTATTTTGTTTTGTTTTGTTTTTTTGGGTAAGGCATTGTAATACAGGGCTGCTGGCCCTCGTGACCCAATGCCCAGCCACATGGAACAGAAGGGCTGATGCTGGAGCCATGGAGGTCCCAAAATGTTACCCCAAGCTGTATGACCTTCAGAAGTATTGCTCCCACCTGCTCAGTTCCTCTTGAGGGCAGAACAGTGGGGTCAGACCAATTAAATGTCACATCTGCTGGGCTGTGGGATGCTACTGCCAGCTGTAATGTCAGTTTTTCCTGTGGTGCTCATTAAGGAAGGTTACCATAGATAATATTACCTTTCAGCTGACCACAAGCCTGAAGAAAACTGGAACTGTAAGGAAGGAAAACCAATTCAATCTAATTCTAGAGAAGATTGGAAAGCTGTCAGCAAGAGGAAAACAATTTGAAGAAAGACAAGTATTTGCTGTCAAGCGTTGTTATCTTTTAAGAGGGCTGCTCAGAGGTTCTTGCAGTTTCTTGACAACTAAATAAAATCAGAAAGCCAAAATACATTTTTTGGCAATGCAGGGATTTTTTTTGCTGTTGCTGTTTGATACCACCTCTAGACTCAAGAAGCAGCATGATGTATGTTTTCTTGGTTCCAATCACTAACATGTCTGAAATTGGTTACAAAAGCCAGAAGAAACTCCTTTTCCTCTAGCTTAAACATGCTTTTCAAAGTATAAAATTTCTATTTGCTCTTAGTTTTGCTTCAGGCTGAGAAAGAAAGGAAACGGTGTTGTTTGAAAATTTGAAGTCGTTATGCAGAAGAGGTACAGCACCCCTTGATTAAATGTTGCTGGAGTAATTAAGTCATTACTACCTTGACTGGATGTTGTGATTTCTCCTTCAAACATCGAAAAATCTCTTACCTGTGAGCACAGAGTCAAACATTAACATAGTTTTTGAATATTTGTGTGTCCCTATCCTCTGTAAAAAAAAAGTAATAAAATGTGTTTTTAAACAGATGTTACTGGTTGCCCTTTACCAAAATGAATTTTCCTTTCTGCTGTAACTGATTTTCTTTTCCTTGTCATGATTTCAAATACAGCAGGATGCAGGCACAGATTTCAGCCCCCTCTCCCCCCTTTTCCATTCTATTCCATATTCTGTGGCAAGTTCTTTATTTTCGTTTTTCAATGCTATCTGTACCACCACATGTATCACTTTTTGGATGACAAAAATGGACAATGAAGAACAAACACCCTACTCATGTGGTCTGAATTTTATGTTTATGTGTGGTGATCACTGTTTTATAGATTATGAGCTTGAAGAGTGGTGAGGGGTTGAGGAAAAGCAAAATTTGCCTCATATAAAATACACATTGGTACCCCTTTTAAGCATCACAATGTCTGAAGTAAATCAACCCATCATTGTGGGTCAAACAAATTTCCCATGGCTGAAAGGGAAGCAACAAATTGATATGAAGCTAAAAGCACTGCAGTCATTTAAAAAAAAAAAAAAATTCTACAAGTGTTTCCTCTCTGTGTTGAGACACCTCTAATAAGTGGAATTAACCTCTTTTTGATATTCTTCAGGAGTTTTAAATTTGATGTACACTGTGAAACTTCTTCAATTTTAAAGCATGATTTGGACTTTGCTACGAATTACAAAATAATGATGATATTTACTAGAACACAACTTAGAAACTTAACCTGTCTGTTTCTTGCAAGTGTTTACAGATAACTCAGTGTAGGTGTCACTATGCTGTCATCCAAACTGTTCTCAGTTTGAGTTTTGCTGCTTGGAGAAATGCTGATATGCACAGAGGTCAAGTCAAGAGCTCTATGATTTACTCCCTTTCATGGCAGTAAAACTGTATTTACAAACTCCACAGTAGATCTGGCTTCTAATTTATCATTCTTCAGGTATATAAACACAGTGCTTTAACCTAGTAAAAATATTGTTTTGCCTCAAGGAAAAGTCCTGAACCCAGTCCCCAAAGAAATTCCTATACTTCTGTCTCTGTGATTAAATAGTAACTAAAGTTTTGGTTGCTTTTGAATTTCTCTTGTGTTTATTTGTTCAATCTTGGATTTTATCTGAAATAAGATGTTGGGGCTGATGGAGTGGAGAGGAGGTTGCTGTATAAACACTGCTAGATTTAGCTACTGATACCAAAGAGATCTAAGATGCTTATGCTTGGTAGGAATCTCTATAGAAAAAAGCAGAAAGTGAAGTCACAAAATCTTTGATGTACAAAAAAGATTTTTATTTTAGGTTAAGCACTATTCCATATATGGTAAGGGAGAAATTAATATTCTTTTTAGTTGCTAAGGGTTTTTTTTTGGTGAGTCATAATTCATTTTACAGAAAATTTATAGCTCAAAAAGACAACATATACCTCACATTTCTGAAGGTATTTCTTCTGTGGGAAAAATACTGTATGAGTCATTGACTTGGACAGTCACTGTGAGTTGCCATCCTCTTAGATGTTTAACCTTAATTAATGCATGGTTGGGCTGGCTAATTAGGGTCTTTGTCTTCCACATTTTTCACAACACTAAGGTGTGGTCAGAATCAGTTGACTTGTTTTGATTTGTGGTTTTTTTTGGGGTAGTTTGTTTTTGGTTAGGTCTTTTATTTGTTTTGGTTTTTTTTTTAATTTACTTTATTTCATTTTTTTTTCTGGTCCAAATTTGCAGATATACATAGATTGTCTTTTCTAGTGGTAGAAGGTTGAACTATATTAAGAGAAAGACAGAAAGCTTGCCACATGTCAGCCTTGATTTCATTGGAGACAATGCTGATGTGAATCCAGAATGTGAGTATATTCTATGGCAATCATGTTGTGTATGAGTATATATTCATTTTCTTGTTTCTTTCTTCCCAATTCAAGACAAAGGTTCTGACAGAAAGCCAAATCTCTTGCTCAGTGTGTTAGGTCATTTTAAGCCACCATCACTGATGAATTTAAAAACTGGTTTGCTAGCAATACTTCCAAAGTTATTTTGAAGAAATGACCCAAGGTTTCTGAGACTTTGAATTTCATTTCCTGACCCTGCATCCTTATACTGCCTTTTTTCTGCTCATTCATCACCAGCCAAATTTGTTTTACTTGCAGTGCCTGTAATTTGGTAACATTGAAGGGGTAGACAAACAGAAACGGACCAAAAACCGAAGCAAAATATTTCTGGCTTAAATAGCTTGAAGCTCCTTTTTCCACTCTTCTCACTATTAATGCTTAGCCTAAGACATTCTGAAGGCTTTCTATTTTTGCTGGATTTCACCAGGACAGAATATTTCTTCTGGAAACCCCTATTTTGTATACTTTGTGTCTTTTCTGAGGTTACAGGTTACAACAATTTTCAGTCCAAATCTCTGAGAGGAAAACGCACTATATGACTTAAAATTGGAGGACTATCTTCTACAGAAACCTAATGGAGCACCATTTGTTTTGCTGAAAAGGCCAAGGCTTTCTGCTAGGCTTGTGCCAGATTTTCAGATATTCTTTTCTATATGTTTGTTCATATTGTCCTTTCTAGGTCTTCAAGCAATTAGTTTTTATTTGCATGCATCATTTCACTTCTTTGCTCCCAGGATACAGTCCTTGCTTTCTGGCTGTCCTATAAAATTTTTCCTCTCAACTTTCCGTTTGGGCTTTTCACTCATTTTGTTCAGGCTTCTATTTGAATGTCATATCCTCAGGGCTTCTGTCTTTTCTTTTTTTTTTTTTTCCCCTACTTCCCTACTTTCTCCCCCTCCTCCTTGTTTCTGATTTTTAGCTGCTGTCAGGTTGTGACACTTATCTGAATAACGGCACCAGTAACTTATGTGTTTTCCCTCAATGAACATTGCCTTTTTAAATTACTCTTTAAATTTAATATTCTATGACTGTTTTGAGTTTGGTTCTTCATTCTCAAAAATTCTATATTAAAAAAAAAAAAAAGAAGCAGCAAGTGAGACTACCTTGTTACATATGTTGATTGGTTTTTAATTTTGTCAGGAGTGGTTATGGCATTTTATATTAGAGAGTAAGTTCTTCACAAATTGATATAACTGGGAATCATGTTATAATCAGAGACAAATTTCAGGACAGGATAATTGGGGAAAAGCCCTAAAATATATTTAAGAAATTGGTTTTTAAAATGCGTTGGACCCTTTCAATATCTATGTTTAGTTACCATTTGTGTAGTATTTCACATAAATATATTTCATTTATTCAAAATATTTTCCACCACAGTAACCTAAATCAGATCAGTATATATGCTTTTTTCA